>PJEM01005058.1:0-92836 GCA_004023845.1 Helogale parvula
CTCCCGAGATCATCTCGCTCACCTCGGGCGTGCAGTAGTCCGGGAACTCGAAGTGCGAGCCGGAGCCGGGCTCGAAGTTAAAATCCAGGTCCCGGTCCAGCGCCGACGACGAGCTGAAGCTGCCCAGGGACATGCTCTCAAAGTTTGAGCTGGGGTTCAGGTCGAGCAGGTCGTCTTCGAACTCGTCGTCGGAGGACGAGGAGCCCGACGACGACGACGACGACGACGAGTGGGACGAGGCCGACGAGGACGCGTGCGACGGCGCGCTGGACGGGGCGGGCGAGGCGGCGCGCAGGCTGGCGTAGCTGCGGTGGTCGGCGGGCGAGCGGCCGGCGGCGGGCGACGACGCGGCGCTGCTGCGGCCGCTCAGGCTCGGCCCGTCGGGCGAGCAGCCCGCGCCCCCCTCCTCGTACAGGCCCAGGGGGTCGCTGGGGTCGGCGCCCGCGCCCACGCCGCCCGCGGGCGACGAGGACGCGCCCAGGCCGCCGAACAGGTAGACGCGCTTCACCTTCTTGTCGGCCAGGTGCTTGCCCGCGGCCGCCAGGCCCGGCGCGGCGGAGGCAGCCGCGGCGGCCGCGCTGGGAGTCCGCGCCTTGTACAGCGAGTGGTGGTCGGCGGCGGCCGCGGCGGCGCCCAGGGGCAGCAGGGCGGCGGCCCCCGCCTGCTCGGCCGCGAAGGAGGAGGCGGCGCCCGCGGCCGCCGCCTTCCCGCCGCCGCCGCCGCCCGCCAGGATGAGCTTGGCGTGCGGTTTGCTGACCCCGCCGCCCGCGCCGCCCGCCGCTTTGGAGCCGCAGCTCTTTTTCTGCGCGGGTTTGGAGTTGGCGCCGCCGCCGCTCGCGCCGCCGCCTCCTCCCCCCGCGCCGCCGCTCCCGCCGCCGCCGCCGCCGCCCCCGTGGCCGCCCCCGCCACCGACCTTGTCTCCCTTCTCCCCCGGCTTGGAGGCGGCGGCGGCCGAGGCGCTGGCGTTGGCGTTGCCGGACTTCACCTTCTTCCTGGGCCGGTACTTGTAGTCGGGGTAGTCAGCCATGTGCTTGAGGCGCAGCCGCTCCGCCTCCCGAATGAAAGGGATCTTGTCGCTGTCTTTGAGCAGCTTCCAGCGTTTGCCCAGCCGCTTGGAGATCTCGGCGTTGTGCATGTCGGGCGACTGCTCCATGATCTTGCGCCGCTCGATCTGCGACCACACCATGAAGGCGTTCATGGGCCGCTTGATGTGCCCGCTCGGCGTCTTGCACCAGCTCGGGTCGTCGGCCTTGCCGCCCGTGGAGGCGGTGGAGCCGGGCGTGGGGGAGGAGGCGATGCCCAGCTCGAGGCCGGCGCCCGAGTCCGAGCTCTCGCCGGCCAGCAGCGCTTCCGTGTTCTCGGCGTTGTTGGTTTGCTGCACCATGGCCCCGGCTCGGCGGGCGCCCACGCGCGCTCACACCCTCGCGGCGGCCGCGGCGCGATCGCCGGGCCCTCCCGGCTCCCCGGGCCAAGCACACGCCGAGCGGGAGGACGCGCGCGGCGGCCGTGCGGGCCCCTCCACTCCTGGCCGGGGCGGCGATGGGCGAAGAGAGCAAAGTCTCCCAAAGATGCGGGGAAGGAGCAGTCTGCCTCTTGCAGAGGAGTTATAGTTCCCAGGCTGGAGAGTCTCTCCCTCCCTCGCCTTCTCGCTCTCTCTGTCCCTCTCACCGCGCCGCAGTTTGCTCTCTCGGCTCTGAGTCTGGAGACCGCGCTAAAGTGGAGAGGACTTTCTTGAATGCTGGTTGCTGAAGCTTCCAATGCAAGTTTCTCGCCGCCGCCTCCCAGGCAAGTCTTTTTTTTTTTTTTTTTTCCTTCCCCTGAAGCAGTTGGTTCCAGTTCACGAGCGCTCTCAGGAGCTCAGGAAAGCGACATAGTCTCTATCACTTAGTCCCTTTCCTACAATGCAAAGCAAAAAAGACTCTGGCTCCAGGACTCTCTGTGGGCGGAATCGGCACTAAGGAGTTTGTGCAATTATTTTCTTGCAAGGTAGGAAGCCAAAAAACCTTCGTGCAACAGACTGGCATGAATAAATGTATGTTTCCCCCTCCCTTCTGCAAGAAGGGAGCTGGTAATGGCAGAGTTCCTCTAATGCAGACTCTTAAAGAGCGTGCAAGAACTAGAGACCCGGGAGCGAAACAGGCCTCTTCCCCTCACACAGTTTCTCTTGCTGCAGCTTAGAGCAGACCCCAATTCCGCCTCGCGCCTCTTTATCCTTTCACAGTCTTGGCCACGGCCAATCAGCCGCTGTAACCAACGCTTCCTCGTGCCAAGCCCCTCCCCCGAGCTTCCCATTGGCTTGGAACCCGATGCAATAATAATCTCCGCGTGCAATGAGAAGCTCCAAATCTGACCTCATTCCAATTTACAGAGCAAACTTTTTAAAAGGGCTAGAAGTACAGCTGAGATTTCTGCTGCCTTTTTTTCCTTTTGCTCTGTGTGTGCGTGCGTGTGTGTGTGTGCGCGCGGGCGTGTGGTGTGTAAAGAGGATGTTAATGCATGAAATTATTAAGGGGAGAGACGGAAATGTATTCTAACCATTATGTTAGATAACAAGGGGCTTGGAAGTGTTGGGGGGGAGTAAGGGTGAAATACTGTAAATGGAAGCTTTCTGCTTAAAAGCCAAGTGATTATTTTTATTAGTTCTTTTCAGTACTGGAATAAAGAATCAGCCTCTAGTGCAAAATCTGTTCCTCGGATCCTTCATAAAGCCAAGGATGTAAACGGGGGAAGGAAAGCCACAACAGTAAATCAATGGATATTGAAAACCATTAGGAAAGTGGTACCTAGACACCTGTCATCACAATTATTTTAACAACTCTAGGCACAGCACAGATGTTGATGTATTGTGCAAATCCCTTCCGCGCAATTTTTGTTCTGTTTGTGGAAGGCAGAGGAGAGGAATCTTTGCAACAATTGCTTGCTCTCTTAACCAAACAGGGGTTAACTATGGTTATTTCATGACTTAAACCTCCCTTATAAATCCTAGATAGCCCAGACAGAGGAGCTCTCCCGGGGAAAACATTACGCAGTGTTCCATACTTAACTCAATGGGAGAATTTCCATAGGGTTTTGTATAGGACGATGATGTTGAGTAAAGGACTGGAATCAATTTTACTTTCTCAATGTTTGTTGCCCACCTTTTCAAAATTAAAGGTTGCTTCACTCTCTTCCCTTCTCCCCCTGCCCCGCCCCGCCCCAACCCTTTAAGAAGGGTTCTTTCTTTTATGTATATTTTCTCCTATCTATTTTTCCTATGTCGCTTATATGTTACTTGAATCAAATGGAGTGAAAAGGCCAAGGCAAAGGGACAGAAGGAGGTGGTAACTGGTGGCGGAAGACAAGTGGAGCCTCTGGATTTATGTTAGACCCAGATGCTGGTCCTTCTTACTGGCTCTGTACTCTGGGTACGATGAAGCCTCAGTCTTCCTCATCTGTGATCTAGGCACACGGGAAGCTACCTCATATAGGGTTGGTGTGAGGGTTCAGTGAGTCTGATGTAAGTCCCCAGTGAACGCTGTTATCCTTATCTTGGTAATTCAAATGTCCGAGACACTCTTTCTAGTAGAAGCAACATTTTATTGTTCAAGAGACTAAAATTGTGGATGGTCACTGACTTTTTTTTTTTTTTTAAGTAGTCCCCACACTCAGTGTGGGACTTGAACTCACATCAAGGGTAGCATGCTTTACCGACTGAGCCAGCCAGGCACCCTGAGGATGGTCACTGGTTTGAAAAGTAATCACAGAATGTGGATGTGACCCATACAGGGATAATAGTGGCAATCCTGTTGTCTTAATGATTTTAAAAGAAAGTGCAGACTATTGTGGAGAAGGTGGCAGAGGCAAGGTACATGGGGGATCGGAATATATGTTTATTTGGCCACAAAAATGACCTCTACCCCTAAGTGTGAAAATCAGAGTTCAGGTAAAAATTGGTCTTTCCTAACGCGGTAATAGAAAACTGTTTTTCTACAGGCCAGGGAAAGGTGGATAGGTAGGGACAACCCAACGTAATTAAGTGAGCTTTTGATTCAGATCAGACTAGTGCAAGGCAGCAGATTTCTATTTATCTTGTCAAACTTTTAAAGTATGTAGCTGGCGAGAGGCCCAGGTTGTCAGATTTAGAATTTTACTGGAAATAACACCCTTTGGAGACATCTGACTGGATCTTCAAGGACCAACCCAAGCAAGAATGTTTCTGTGAGTTAAAAGCAACTTCTTTTTGGCCACTGCCTACCCAAGTTATATTCTTTTTCTTCTAGAAGGGGGAACAAACCTTAGACCAAAAAAAAAACCCCTTTTTCCTTTCTTTTTTTATTTTTTTGCATATAACAAAGGTGGGCGTGTCATCGTGCCTTTTATTTTCTTTGGTATGCACACCCAAACACCGGAACCAGCCTAAATGTTATACTCCAAAGTAAAAATCCCTCTTAAGAGATCTGCTATGTATATAATTAGTATCTTCCCTAGAATAAAAAAGAGAATAAATTTATTTATATTGGGATTTATGTCAACGAATGATTTGAGAGGGTAGCTAGTCTGTGATAATTCAGTCAAGGTGGCTAGCAATATAACTGATTACATTTCTGAAACCATTTCTGCCTCTGCCACTGAAAATGATGGGGGAGAGTGGGGCTTAATCAAAGCGGGCCTAGTGATTTTGTTTTTGCCTAACGCACATGGGTTTTTAATTTTTAAACTAAAACAATTTAAGATTTTTATGCTTAAGTACTCTTTACACCCAATGTGGGACTCGAACTTACAACCCCGAGGTCAAGAGGTGAAGGCTCCATGGACTGAGCCAGCCAGGTGCACTGCGTACAGGTTTTTTAAAGTGTATACTAAGAAGAGAGCCACTGGCCTCTTTCTATTGTGGGATGTGTTTTCTGTATGTTAACAAATCCAATAGCTTTTAAGTTGTTACATGCAGCTAAGGAAGAAAACTTGCCCGCGAAGCTATGACATCCCCCTCACTTGTAAGACATCTCCGTATTTCAGAGATGTTGAAAATGGAAACAAGTTCTTAGAACTGAAGAAATATGGCATTAGGCATTTCCGTTGGCTTTATAACACGGTTATAGTATATATGAACGCTCAGACTTGTAAAGTAGGTTTGTTCTTCTATGTCAGGATTTCTTTTCAAATGTAAGAAAACATTTGACAAATGGGTTTTATTAAAGTCCTCTTTCTCGCCAACTGGGTAAAACATGTGCACGCCGGAATGTATCGGGCCTCCGAATACTGAGAAAAAATCTCTGCGTTCTCATTCCCTAACTTTACACGCCGTGTAACCAGTTCTCCATTACTGACATTTCCCCCCCAAATACCAGATATTTGGTGGCCCCTAGTAAATCAGTACTCAGTGGTCCCTCTGCTGGCTTTGTAGCACATGAAGGAATTATTAATGCTACTCTTTAAGCCGGGCTAACCAAGATAATTTTGCAAAAAAAAACCCTATTTTAGAATAATAAATTGTTTGTTAGCACATCTGATGTTAGTTCAAATTTTGAAAGAAGGTAAATTATCTTTTCCATTAAATAATGGGATTCTCTTTTAGATGTAATATCTGCTAATTCATTTCTTCTGCTCTCACACTCCTGTATGTACAACATAAAATCTCACATCCATAAAATGGGGTGGGGTGTAGATGGAAATACGATTTTATTCCTGAGGCATGCTTGGGGGTGTGGAGACTGAAGGGAAATTAGTTTAACAAATCTCCTGGATTTGCACTGATTTGCAAGATTTTTGCCTTGCCTTGGTTATAGAAACCGTGACTCTGGCTGGGAGCTGGTCTGACAAGTGTTCAGTTCAGTTGAAACAAAGCGGGTGGGGAAGCCCCGAGTTTGTTACTTTAGCCAGCGGGGAGCAGCCCTGGGAAATCTGATGTCATAGGACTCTGCCAGCTGAAAAGGCCCCGGTGTTCTGTTCCACACTTGAGGGAAAAGAACCGTCCAACGGAGGCCGCTTTGCTTCTCAATCAAGTAGACAAATTACAACTCCCACTTCATGAAGTTGTATGAGAACTGGACTTCCCTTTCAGGGTTTGTATTGAAAAAATAACATATGGAAGCAACTCTTATTTACGAAAGAGCAAAACAGGGAGCCTGGCGCAAAATGAAATCCCTGATTTATGTTACTCCGAGAATAAACTAAACTAAACTAAGAGGTAAGAATTTCTAACCCATCGTCTTACCACTTTCTCACCCCTCGCCAGCGAGGAGCGCCTAGTAGGATTAGGTAAGCACTTGATGGCCATACTAAGCCACTTTTCCTCTCCTTTCCTTTCCGTTTTCTCATGAGGACAAGCAGAGAAGGAGCGTTTGCCCGGGTCCCATACATCTGAAGTGTGGATTCGAGCTGCCGCCGCCTTTGGTGATCCCCACCCAGCGGGGGTCTGGGCGGCCAGCGGGCTCCCCATCTGGGGACGAGCGGCCGCCAGGTGGCAGCGCTGAGCCTCCGTGCGCCCGCCAGCAGACGTGGGAAAACGTGGGGATGGTCAGACTCCTTCGTCCGCTCCTCCTCCTCCTCCTGCACCCCTGTCACCCGCCACTACTCTGCCTGCCTTAGGTAGCAGTGTAGACGATCAGCGGTTACTAGGGTGTGTCGGCGAATTCTGATCATTTTTCTCCCCCTAAGTCGAGACTTCAGGCCGCCCACCGCCTCCTCCCGTTCACTTGTCATGCTCGCGGAGCCCAGGGAAGCCAGGGCTGGCCTCGCGTTTGGACACGGTGACTGAGCCCGGGACGCGATCCGTGACCACGTCCGCATCCGCCTGCTGCCGCGGGCACGATTCAGAACGCGGCTTCCCGCCGGCCGCTCTCCGTCTCGGTCAGCCGCGTGGGAGGAACGGCGCGCGTCGCCTCGGGGCGGGCAGGGGCCACCCGCCTCCCTAAGACACGGCTTCCCGCGGCCGGGACGACGACTCGTGCCGCTCAGCCTCCTGCCACCGCGGCCGCGCCTCGCCTTTCGATCACAGTTACAGGGAGGAAATAAACTGGAATGGACTCGGGCGGTGCTTTTGGAGGAGAGTCTTTCCTACTGTAAACATGTTTCAGGGGGTCCGGTCAGCAGCGTTTTAACACCCGTCTTCCGTGGAGGTTTTACGAGCGCGGAAGGGGCCGAAGAGGCGCGCGCACGCGGCCCGCGGGAAGACGCGCCCCTCCGCGCGCGCGCTCCCGGCCCTCCTTTGAAGCTGTGCCCGGGGCGGCGGGGAAGGGGGGTTCTCCGCGCGCCGTCCCTCCGCCCCCGAGCCGCCCAGGCCCCCGGCAGCGGTGCCCAGTTCCGTCGCTGACCGGAACCGACGGCCAGCGGGCCCACGGCCTCCGCTCCGCACGCCGACGTGCTCTGTGCGCGCGCGCAGCGTCGGGGAGCCCGCGCTCGGGCGGGAGGCGACCCGCGTCCCCCCCCCCCGGTCTCCGCCGGCTGAGTCCGCGCGGAGCTGGCGGCCGCCGGGGCCCTCGGGGCGGCGGGCCAGGCGAGGAAAGCGCCGGAGGGCGACAACTGGTTGCACCCCGATCCTCGAGCGTCTTCTCCCACCTGGCCTTCGGGGGGGGGGGGCGGGAGTGCCTCAGTGCCCTCCCTCGCCCCGCGCGGGTGCGGGAAGGGCGGTAGGAGAGTGGGAGAGTGCTCTCGCCCAGGGGTGCACCCGAAACCCCCAGTGATTCGGTTTCGGGTCGGGGGGAGGGAGCTTCTGGCCGGCAGACGACTGGTGGAGGCTGCGCCCCCGGAGCGGTGACTTGAAAGCAGCAGGGGTTCGGCTTGTCCTGTCCCCCTCGGGTCCAGGCCTGAGAGTCAGCGTCGCGCGGGGGGCGGAGGGGTTACCTACTCGCTCCCGGGGACCCTGAAACTCTCCCAGCGACCCTGACGTGCGGTGTGGACGGGAGCGCACCCGCGGGGTCCCCACCCTCACCGGCCCAGGAGAAGCAATTACAGCTGGAGCCTGGTGGGGAAAGCGGCTGATCTCGCTTATGGAAAAACGCTTAAACCAGAGCAGCCCTCAGCCAGCGTTTGCAGACCAGTTGACCCGCAATTGGAGGTTATGCGAGGGCGGGCGAGGGCGCGTCTGCCAGGGAGGGGAAGCCGCTGGGGAGTGGGCAGAGACGAGCGGAGCAAATGTCAGATAAGAGGAGAGGACGCGAGGAGGGGGAGGACGAGAGGCGCTTGATCGCAAAGCGGGGAGATGGGGAGGCTCGGAGACAGCAGGGGCAGCCAAGTGACGCGGCTCGGAGGAGAGAGGGGGCGCGCGGCGGGCGGCGGGAGCGGGACGCACGGGCTCCGCCAGGCACCGATCTCCTTGCTCTCCCTCCCCTCCCCCCATCCCGCTCCCGCCCAACAGCACGTGC
The DNA here is from genome assembly GCA_004023845.1 of Helogale parvula. Taxonomy (NCBI): domain Eukaryota; kingdom Metazoa; phylum Chordata; class Mammalia; order Carnivora; family Herpestidae; genus Helogale; species Helogale parvula. Next base: position 8,343 of record PJEM01005058.1, read on the forward strand.
GCCGACGGTGGCGGCGGCGGTGGGGGAGCTCGTGCGATGGGAGGGGTCGGGTGGGGCCGGGACCGGAGAGCTCAGTGCCCAGTACCGCGCCGTACGCGCCGCACACCTGGCACCCGGGAGTCGCCATCTGCTCGGCGCTCACCGCCCCTCGGGCCAGGGGTGTGGGCTGGGTGATAAGGATATGCCTGGGGAAGGGAGGGCTCCGCGTCAACCGCCGCAATGAACTCCGTCAATCAACGTTTATGGTGCCCCTACTGTGTGCCGAGTGCAGCCTGGGTCCCTTCCAGCTGCCGGGCTCGGGGACTGCACCATCTGTTCTGTGATCCCGGCGAGCTGGAAAGGAATCCTGCGTATTGTTGTAGAATACGTTGACAATTCGAACAATAATTTAGAAGTAAATTCGCTGTGCCAAGGAGGGTGGTGGAGACAGTTCTGGGGTCTTGGAGACGGGTTGGGTCTGGGAAAAAAGTTTTGGCGGTTTGGGGATTTTTGCACTGAAGACGTCCCCCTCCCACCGCTCCCCCCCCCCCACCATGTTTTCTGTCCCACAGTCTCAAAACAGAAATAAAAATTACAAATAACTATTGAGAACAAATAGTGACACTTAATATGGCTAGCAGGGTTTGCAAATAACTGGAGGCTCATCGTTAAACACAAGCTGAATTCATAAGTTTCACGAATTCGGGACCCCAACGCTGCCTCGTCTAACAAGTATTTTGTAATATAACTTCACTATCCTGAAAGAAAATACATGGATAATAAAACCTACTTGCGCCTGATATTTTTGAAAACTCAACATAATGGTCCAACTACAATAGAGAGGAAAAACACAAGGTACAAAATTTATAATAAAACACTATACATTTCAAATGTGCATTCTCTGTCTACATTTCACTGGAACACCCAAAATATCTAAAATTTCCAAAATTCGCCATAGGGACTGTGTGGACATCAGACAAGCACTACCCAGTGGGAATGCTACTGATTCCCTGAATTCTTTTTTTTTTAATGTTTTATTTATTTTTGATACAGAGACAGACACAGCATGAGGAAGGGAGGGGCGGAGAGAGAGGAGACACAGAACCGGAAGCAGGCTCCAGGCTCTGAGCTAGCTGTCAGCACAGAGCCTGACGCGGGGCTCGAACCCACGAACGTGAGATCTGACCTGAGCCGAAGTCGGAGGCTTAACCGACTGAGCCGCCCAGGCGCCCCTCCCTAAATTCTGAAATTTAACATGGGATGCTGGTACATTCCTATAATAAATCAACCAGATATTGCTGCTTTTCCGTGGACCTTCCCCCATGGGATTTGGTCATGTGCCATGCTTGGGCCAGTGGGACATTGGCAGGCATGACCCATGCGAGGCCTTGATAAGTGCTTCCATATTGGGATTTTGTCCTCTTGACCCTAAGGGAGCTGTGTGTTGTGAAGAATCTAATCTGACTTACTGGAGGTTGAAAGGCCCTGTGGGGAGAACAGAAATGCCTTTCCAGTGCTCGCATTCCAGACGTGTGACCGAGGCTAGCTTGGACTTCAGTAGGACTGTCAGATGACTGCAGGCACATGAGTGATCCCAGATGCATCTAGCAGAAGAATCACTCAGATGGACAAACCCACAGAATTTATGAGAATAATAAGTCGTTGTTTTAGACCACGTGTTTTGGGTAGTTTGTTATGCAGTGATAGAGGGCAAAGTAGCATTAACTTCAACCCCACGTGACAAATGCCAGAATACAAATCCACCTAAGAAGGTTTCTTTCTTTTTTTTTGAAAGACATGATGTTGTTTATTATTTTTTAATGGAGGTGTAATTGACATAAAGCGTTAAGTACTTTCAGGTGTATAGCTTAATGATTTGATATTTGATATGTATATTTGACATTCGTATATTTGCAAAATGATCACCACCCTAAGTCCTACTAACATCTGTCGCCATACAGATTTTTACCTTGTGATGAAAACTTTGAGGATTTACTCAAATATGCAATACAGTATTATTAACTACAGTCACTATGCTGTACATTAGATCCCCATGACTTGATTCTAAGTGGAAACTCATACCTGTTGATTCCCTTCACTCAGCCCCCTGCCCCACCCATCTGTTCTATGTGGCTTTGTATCTATGAACTAATTTTTTTTAAGTTTCCCTACTTATTTAGAGAGAGACAAGAGGGAGCAGGAGACATACAGAGAGAGAGAGAGGGGGAGAGAGAGAGAGAATCTCAAGCAGGTCCCAGGCTGTCAGTACTGAGCCTGACTTGTGCCTTGAACACACAAACCATGAGATCATGATCTGAGCCGAAACCAAGAACTGGACACTTAACCAACTGAGCCACCAAGGTGCCCCTCTTCTACCCATTTAAAATTTTTATTTAATTAATTAATTAATTAACTAATTAATTAATTTTGGTAATCTCTACACCCAACATGGGGCTTGGATTCACAAACCCTGAGGTCAAGAGTTGCATGTTCTTCCGACTTGAGCCAGCCAGGCGCCCCTATGGTTGTCTTATGGAAATCATTAAGATTTCAGGTCTTCATTATGAATTTGGTCCGTATACTCATCAGTGCCTCCAGTGGATATAGGGGTTAGTTAGACTTCACTAACTCTAGACATCTTTTCTAATCTCGTTGCAAACTGTGTTTCTTTGCCTTTTCCCAGGTATTCCTGAGATTCTTTCTCCCCTCACGAGCCTTTCTGCTCACCAGCACTGTTGTCATCTCTGTCATTCCTGCTGTCTGGGACCTTTCCTGGCTAACTCTTCTCTTTACCCTCCTTTCCTTTCCTTCTTCCCGGTCCCATTTGTCTTTATATTTTGCTATCGCCTCAACATTTATTTAGTTTTTGGTGAGTAAACCAACCAACCATATTAAGCCTTCACTAGCTTGCTTCTTCAGCTCATCTTGGCTCGTTTGCTATGTCTTCTGCTTGTACATTTCTCTCAGTCAGTGGTTGGGGGTGGAGTAAGCATCAAATCTACAGACCCCGGAAAAGGATGGTGTTCACAGGCAGGGTGTAATTCTAATGCCATGGGCTACTGCATCAGGGTTCTCCAGACAGAACCAATGGAAGATCTACATCTATATCAATACATCGATATATGTAGATCTATTATGGAGGCTGGCAAGTTCCTGGATTTGCAGGTAGTTAGCTGGAGACCAGGATTGCTCACAGTGTGGCTCCAGTTTCAAAGGCCAGGAGCCCCAAGACCAAGGAAGAGCTGACGCTTTAGTAGGAATCCTAAGGCAGGGGACACCAGGGTCCTAGCTGGCAGGCAGGCGGGGGAAATTCACACTCATCTGGGGGGAGGGTCAGCCTTTTTGTTCTAGTCAGGCTTTCAGCTGATTGGATGAGGCCCATCCACATTAGGGAGGGTGACCTACTTTATTCCCTTTATCAATTTCAATATTAAACTCATCCCAAACACCCCCACAGAAATACCCAGAACTGTTTGGTCAATTGTCTGGGTGCCTGGGGGCCCAGTCAGGTGGGCGTGTAGAATTAACCACCATGGACACTTCCCAACAGTTCTGCCTAAGAGAGATGACCTTGCTCAAGGTGACCTTACCTTTAGGTACAGACTGAATATGTAGTCACCCAAAAAAGGTATTTTGGTGGAAAATGGAGATTTTTCAATCTTCCCTTCTGATATCTTCACCTTCCAACCAATAAATGAGAGTAATGCTTTCCTAAGTCGGATTGATCCCTTTAGATTAGAATATGCTTTTCAAATTAGAATGTAGATTACCCAAGAAGAATTGTATTGAGGCCGATGAAGCAACACTAGCTCCTGGTGCAGTTGTTTATAATAGCTTTTCTAGTAGGTTCAGGTAGGGTTTGCCATGGGTGAGAGAGGTTGGGGAGAGGGGAAAGAAGATCCCTCTGAGAAGGGGAGGTTTGACAGTAGTGACTGTAACTAAAGGGTACGGTATGACAGATGAGAAAAGGAAGACTGAAGGTTAAGATTTCCTACCCTCTTTAAGCACGTAGCTTTAATTTCTTAAGACTGGAAAGTCCCTTATGTTAATACGCTAGACGGCATCCCTAAAATTACCTCCAGGTCTGATGTCGCAGAACTCAGGATAGATACGGTTTTCCTTTTCATGTATATGCCTCAAGGGTAAGATGAAAAAAAAAATTCCTAAGGAGGCTCCTACCATATAATTAAAGGAAATTCTTCATTAACCATCCTTATTAAAAATGTTGATTGATTGGGAAAGAGAGAGAGAGAGTCAGCATGCACATAAGCTGGGGAGGGACAGACAGAGATGGAGAGAGAGAGAATCCCAAGCAGGATTCTCGCTGTCAGCAGCGCAGAGCCTGACGCAGGACTTGATCTCATGAACCGTGAGATTATGACCTGAGCCAAAAATCAAGAATCGGATGCTTAATCTACTGAGCCACCCGGGTGCCTCCATGAATCATCCTTTAAACTAATTTATTATGATAACCATTGCCTATCATATGTCGTAGTCCAAAAAAAATTTCTAGATCATCAGAATTTCTGGATTATTAAAAAACTACTAATCAGAGACAAGGCTAGGACTTTGTGTTAGTTTAGGTATCCCTTACTGTATTTAGCTTAGTAGGATAGACTACGCTAGATACAGGTATGTCCAGAAAACCCCAATGACCCAACACATTAAAATTACTTCTTCCTGATGCAAAGTCCATCGTGGGCCTGGACACTCCGGAGGAGTTGCCTTTTCCCAGCAGTGGCTTGGAGACCCAGGCCCAGTCTGGGTTTTCTGAACATGCAGCCTCCCTAGTTTCCATGAAAGGAAGCATGGCGGGAGCGCTCACTCACCCTTACACGCCTCTTCCTGGATGTGACACCTGCCATCTGTGCTCATGGCGCACCGGACTGAACTAGGCACATGGCCCCGCCCGAAGGCTTGGAAATATGACTCTCCTCTGTGCCCTGGAATAGAGGAAAAATGGGGAAGGGTGAGTACTAGGAATCTGTTCCATGGTACTTACGGAACCGATAGATCTCATCTACATTTTCTATAAAGCAGATTTATTTTAAGTAAATCCTATTTTCCTTTCAGTCACATGTAAAAATCAACATTGTGCTATGTGAGGAAAATTTTTTACCTGGACTAGTATTTTAAGATAGTTTCCTTTTTTGTTTGTTTGTTTTTGTGGAGTTTGTGGGGTTTTTTTTTTGTTTGTTTGTTTGTTTTGGAAAACCACACGAAGGGGCACCTGGATGGCTCAGCTGGTTAAGCGTCTCACTCGTGATTTTGGCTGAGGTCAAGGTCTCACTGTTCATTGGATGGAGACCTGTGCCGGGCTCTGCACTGACAGCATGGAGTCTGCTTGAGGTTCTCTGTCTTCCTTTCTCTCTGCCTCTCCCCTGCTCTCTCCCTTTCTCTCTCTCTCAAAATAAATAAGTCAACATTACAAAAATAAAAAAATAAGAAACCACATTAAGATTTTAAAAAAATCATTAGAGATGAGAACATGTATGCTCCTGAATATGATACGGTAGTAGCCAAAAGCTAACACAGCTAGAAAAGGAGAGATTAGAAATCCTATTTTCTAAATCATGTTTTTTATTTATTTTTGAGAGAAAGAACACCAGCAGGGGAGTGGCAGAGAGAGAGGGGAGGAAAGACGATTTGAAGCAGGCTCTGTGCTGACAGCAACAAGCCGGAGGCATGGCCTGGACTTGAACTACAAGATCACGACCTGCGCCAAGGTCGTCAGATAGTCAACCAACCAAGCCACCCGGGTGCCTCATGGAGAAATCATATACTTAAAAAAAATTTTCTAAATGTTTGTTTGTTTATTTATTTATTTTGAGAGACAGAGAGACAGGCACAGTTTAAGCAGGGCAGGGGCAGAGAGAGAGGGAGATACAGAACTCAGAGCAGGCTCCAGGCTCTGAGCTGTCTGCAGAGCCCAATGCAGGGCTCAAGCCCACGAACCACAAGATCATGACCTGAGCCAAAGTCAGACGCTCAACCAACTGAGCCACCCAGGTGCCCCATAGGAGATTTTGTAGCAGACGCATACTGTAAGAAAGATGAAAAGTTCTTTGGGCTAAAGGAAAATAATCCCAAGTTACAAGCACCGAAGTATAGGTGGAATAGAAACATAAGAAAGGGTAAACATAGAAGAATCCTGACTATTTGAAGCAATCATGGTGCTTCTGTCTCACGGGGTTGTATAGAGAAGAAAAATATATGGCGACAATAAGGCAGATTGAGAGGGCTGTGCCTGGTGTTGAACTGCTGTAAATTTCTTGCACCGTTCGAGAAGAAGACTGTGGTCAGTCACGGATACAGACGTAAAACTTTAGTGACTAAACCACTAGAAGAACAATACAAATAGATATAATTAAAAGCTAACAGAGGATATAAAATAGAATATTACAAAATATTTGATTCAGAAAGCAGAGAAGGAGAAGCAAGGAAGAAAGCAGACAGAACAAATAAAAAAACAAATAGCAAGATCACAGACATCCAAGCAAACCAAAGTAGTAATGACATTATAGGAATGGACCAACCAGTCCTATTAGCAGACTCAAATTGCCAGATTGGCTTTTAAGAGGACATGGCTATACCCTATTTACAAAAGATGCATTTTAAAAATAAGAATACAGACAAATTAAAGGTCAAGAGATGAACTATTAGCTAGAAATGCTAACCACAAGGAACCTGTGTGTCCCTATGAATGTGAAGGAGGCTTTAAAGTAGAAATATTCCTAGAGACAGAGACATTTCATAATAATAAATGGATAAGGTCAATAGGAATATAAGGAAAAGGTTGATTTGTGTACACCTAACATAGCTTTATTGTTTTTTAAAGTTTATTTATTTTTTTAGTAATCTCAACACCCAACACGGGGCTTGAACTCACAACTGCTAGATCAAGAAACGTATGCTCTGATGACTGAGCACATCAGGTGTCCCAATAGCTTTAAAATGTATAAAACAGGGATGCCTGGGTGGCAGTCAGTTAAGTGGCTGACTTCAGCTCAGGTCATGATCTGACCTAAGTTCCAGCCCTGCGTCGGGCTCTCTGCGGTCAGCGCAGAGCCTGCTTCAGATCTTCTGTCCCACTCTCTCTGCTCCTCCCTTGCTGGTTCTCTCTCTCAATAAATTAAAAAAATTAAAAATAAGAATATGTCTTTTAAAAATATATAAAATAAACCAAAATGACAGAACTGAAAACAAATTCAAAATCAAAGTTAGAGATTTTACACCTGTGAGTGACTGGCAAATCAAAACAATGAAACACCAGTAAGGATATGAAAATTTAAACAACACTGTGAACTAACTGGACCTGATTAACATGGATAAGACAGTGCACCCAACAGCTGCAGATACACAGTCTTTATCAAGAGATTAAACTGTGTCTAATATATCAACTTTTAGTAAATTTCAAGACTGTTTTTTCACAGAATGTACCTCAGATCATAGCAGCATTAAAAAGTCAACAATAGAAATGTAATCAGAATATTCCAACATGTCTCAAAATTAGGCCATATATTTTTAACTCTTTTTCTGTAAGATCTATGCCCAACATGGGGCTTGAACTCATCACTCTGAGATCAGAAGTCAAACGCTCTACCAGGCAGGTAGAGCCAGCCCAGGTGCCCCTGGGCAACAAACTTTTAAATAACCCTCCAAAGGAGGATTCACATTAGAAATTAGAAATTATTTGAACAAATTTAAAATGACAATGTGACATATCAAAACATATGTATGCACCGGAAAGTTTATAATTTTAAATGCACATGTTACAAAGGAAAACTAAAGACCTCTTTGATTCCAACTAAAAAACTAGAAATAGCAAGCTAGACCCAAAGAAAGTAGAAGAAAATTTATAAATATAAGATGAGAAATCAATGAAAGGGAAGGCAAATGCCCCACAGAGAAAAATAACAAGTTGGTTCTTGGAAGAGATTAATACTCCTAGCAAGAATGATCAAGAGAAAAAAATGAAAACACAAATTACCAATATCATACATTAAAGGGGTACATCCATAGAAATTATAGACACTAATTAAAAAAATTTTTTTTACATCTATTTATTTTTGAGAGACATAGACAGAGCGTGAACAGGGGAGGGACAGACAGAGAAAGCCACAGAATCCGAGGCAGGCTCCAAGCTCTGAGCTAGTGGTCAGTACAGAGCCCGATGGGGTGCTCGAACCCACGAACTGTGAGATCATGACCTGAGCTGAAGTCAGATGCTCAACTGACTGAGCCCCCCAGGTGCCCCAAATTATACACATATTAAAAAGATAATGAGAAAATATAATCAACAGTGGTATACCAATCAAGTAACAGCATAAAGGACATGGGAAAAGTACTTAAAAAAACACAACTTAGAAATATTGATACAAAAAGAAATCTGAATAGTTCTACACCAATGAAAGAAATTGTGTCTCTAAAGTAAAAACCTTCCCACCAAGAAAAATGCAAAGCTTGCATCAGTCTACTGGTGACTTTTCTAAAAATCTAAGGAAGAAATAACACCAATTTTACAAGAAAAATTTTGAAGACTAAAAAGAGGAGATGCTTCATAGATGATTTTATGAGTCTACATAATTTCAATACTGAAACCTGGAAAAGATATTACAGGAAAAGAAAGTGACACTTTAATATTTTACTGCTCAGCAGAGCCAAAAATTATTTTGAAAATATTAATAAATCAAATTTAGCAATACATAAAAAGGCTAATACCTCATGACCAGGTAGGGTTTAGTCCAAGAATACAAGGCTGGTTTAGGCACATAAAAATAAATCAACATAATATACTGCATTAGCAGAGTAAGGGATAAAAACTGTGATAACCCTAATACAAATATTAAAACTAAAAAGCATTTGACAAAAAAAAGTCCACTTAGGATAAAAATTCTCAGCAGCCTAGGGATAAAAGAGAACTTTCTCAATCTCTTAACCCTAAAATTACAGAATTTTGAATTTTCTGCCTGCAGTGGGAAATAGTACAAGGATGTCTATTCCCACCACTTTCACTCAGTTCACTGTATTGTAGGTCCTAGCCAATATAATAAGACAAGAGAAAGTAATAAAATGTATAGAGATCAGGGGAACAAAGGAAATAAACCTGCTTTATTCAGCGATGACATGATTTTGTATACAGACAATCCAAATAATCTGTAAACTATTATAATTAACAGGTGAGGGGTGCCTGGGTGGCTTAATCAACTAAGCATCTGACTCTATTTTTGTTTTAAATTTTTTTAATGTTTATTATTTTAGAGAGAGGGAGAGAGAGACAGAGACAGAGACAGAGAGACAGAGAACAAGCAGGGGAAGGGTCAGAGAGAGGGAGACACAGAATCCGAAGCAGGCTCCAGGCTCTGAGCTGTCAGCACAGAGCCGACCTGACGTGGGGCCGAAACTCATGAACCTCATGATCATGACCTGACCTGATGTCAGCTGCCCAACCAACTGAGCCACCCAGTCGCCCCAGGCATCTGACCCTTGATCTCCGTACAGGTCATGATCTCATGGGTCATGAGATCAAGGCCTGTGTTGGGCTCTGCGCTGAACCTTTGTGGAGCCTGCATGGGATTGACTCCCTCCCTCGCTCTCTGACCGCCACTTCCCCTACTTATAATGTCCCTTTCTCTCCCAAAATGAACAAACGTTAAAATTAAATTAACAGGTGAGTTCAATATAGTCAAGGATGCAAAAATCAGTTGCATTTCCATGTACAAACAACAACCAAAACAAAATGCAAATGACATGCCATTTACAATAGTATTAAAAATCACACAATACTTAGGAATACATCTAATGAAAGAAGTTAAAACCCTTTATCCTGACAACTATGGAGCTTTTATGAGAAATTAAAAAGATCTAAACTCAGAGGTATATCTTGTTTCTGGATTGAAAAACTGAATATTATAATTTTTTAAATGTTTATTTATTTTTGAGAGACAGAGCATGAGCGGGAGAGGGGCAGAGAGAGAGGGAGACACAGAATCTGAAGCAGGCTTCGGGCTCTGAGCTGTCAGCACAGAGCCTGATGCGGGGCTCAAACTCATGGACCATGAGATCATGATGACCTGAGCTGAAGCCGGCTGCTTAACCGACTAACCCACCCAGGCGCCCCAGAAAACTGAATAATGTAATGATGTTGATTCATCAAAAATTGATCTCTAGATGAAATGCAACCTCAAACAAAATTCTATTTTTTTTGTTTGTTTTGTAGAGATAGCCATACAGATTCTTAATTTAATGTAAATACAAGCATCCTCATTTTCTGAAAGTTTGCGTTGGCCACTTCACTTTTACAGAAAGACTTACATTAATATGGTAATGGATTTTTTTTTTAAGTAAAAGTAAAGATCTTCTTTGGATTTCTTTCAGTTAGCAAAAACAGGTATTAAAGCAAGTCTTGTAAAAGCAGAGTGGTCTAATGTGAAAGTGGGAGATATTCTTAAATTTTACAGCGGCTTGGCTTGCAAAACTTTTCATGGGAATGCTCCCCTTTAAGATGGCGGAGGAAACCAGCATAGCCAAGTGGATTATAAAATAAAACAGAAATGCAAAGGAACCTGCTGGTCAAAAAAAATCTGGAAGAATAGAAACAAAGGTGGAGAATCAATTACACTACCAGATTTTAGTGAACACAGTGTGGTGTTAGTGTAAGAGTAGAACACTTAGAGACCAAATGAACAGAAAAGAGAGTTAGATATATACCTCTACACCAGTCAGAGTGGCTAAAATGAACAAATCAAGAGACTATAGATGCTGGCGAGGGTGTGGAGAGACGGGCACCCTCCTACACTGTTGGTGGGAATGTAAACTGGTGCAGCCGCTCTGGAAAACAGTGTGGAGACTCCTCAAAAAATTAACAATAGAACTCCCCTATGACCCAGCAATAGCACTGCTGGGGATTTACCCAAGGGATACAGAAGTGCTGATGCATAGGGCACATGTAACCCAATGTTCATAGCAGTACTTTCTACAATAGCCAAATCATGGAAAGAGCCTAAATGTCCATCACCTGAAGAGTGGATCAAGAAGATGTGGTATATATACACAATGGAGTACTACATGGCAATGAGGAATAATGAAATATGGCCATTTGTAGCAAAGTGGATGGACCTCGAGGGTGACATGCTAAGCGAAATAGGTCAGGCAGAGAAGGACAGATACCATATGTTTGCACTCATAGGTCTAACAGGAGAACAGGAGAAACCTAATGGAGGATCATGGGGAGAGGAAGAGGGAAAGAGAGTTGGGGAGAGAGAGGGACGCAAAACTCGAGAGACTATTGAATACTGAAAACGAACTGAGGGCTGAAGGGGGAAAGGGAAAAGAGGTGGTGGTGATGGAGGAGGGCACTTGTGCGGAAGAACACTGGGTGTTGTATGGAAACCAATTTGACAATAAACTACTTAAAAAAAAGAAATATACCTCTACAATCATATATAGTTGCATATACAATCTGTGGACAGAAATGTACCTATACCTCACACTTATGCAATTACCTGATTCCTAACAAAGACACCACTTGCAGTTCTGTGGGGAAAGGAGAGGGGGTTATTTGGCGCCGAAAGTGATGCCAAGATAATTGCATATCCACGCGGGAAATAACTGAAGCTTGACCTCTACTTCACACCACATACAAAAAATAACTTATATATCACAGTTGTAAATGTGCAGAGCAAATACAGGAGGGTATCTTCATGATCTTGGAGTAGGCAAATATTTTTAACACGGGACACAAAAACACTAAATGTTTGTCGTTAATAATTTAATTAATAATAAAATGTTTTTAGTTGGTGTTGATAAAAGAAACCAAATCCTGGTAGAAGATGTGCACCCTACAATGAAGGACGTATGTTTTCTTCCCATTTAGAAAATGGGCAACACACGTGACCAGCCATTTCAAGAGGGTAAGCAAATGGCCATTAAGTATATGACAAGATATGTACCAGGGAAATACAAAATACAACGGTAGTTAGATACTTCTGTGGTCGCGCAAGAATGGGCTAAACTTAAAATAGTGACAGTTCCAAGTGTTGCCAGAAATGGAAAACATCTGAAATTCTCACATGTTTAGTGGGCATGTAAATTGGCACAGCCAGTATGAAAAACTGTCACGACTGATAATATGTCCAGTAAACTCACCCCAAGGTATATGCTCAGAATATGTTACGGAATTTTCATCTGATGGAATTCCACACAGAAACACAAAAGCAGACAGTATGGTGAGCGGAAGAAGTCAGCAAAAAAGAGTAGGTTCTTGTATATGAAGCTCAGGAACAAGCAGATATAATTGTACGTGACAGATATTTGAAAAGTGTTTCTCTGTTGGGGGGGAGGAGGGTGACTGGAAACGGCCATGAGAGAACCTTCTAGAATACTTGAAATATTCAACACATTTATCGAATAATACCTGCGTGGGATAAAAACAAAATTTTATCAAGCAGTACACTAAAGATCAGTGCTGTTTATGCCTTTAGTGTGTGTGTGTGTGTGTGTGTGTGTGTGTGTGTGTGTGTGTCAGTCACTCAGTGGGAAGATAACAAATCTGAGGGGCCCTGGGTGGCTCAGTCGGTTAGGTATCTGACTTCAGCTCAGGCCATGATCTCGAGATTCACGAGTCTGAGCCCCACGTTGGGATCTATACTCACAGCCTCCTTCAGATTCTGTATTTTCCTCTCTCTCTCTGCCCCTCCCCTACTCATGCTCTGTCTCCTCCTACCCTCAAAAATAATCATTTTTAAAAAATCTGAATAAGGCAAAAATATATTTAGAGGAATCTACTTTTCAATACTTTATAGCAGGAGTCAGCTAATATTATCTGTAAAGGGCCAGATAGCACAGATTTTAGGCTTGCAGGCCATTTTCTCTGTTACAACTATTTAATTCTGCTGTGGCGGCGCAAAAGCAGATATAGACAGTATGTAAAGAAATGACCATGGCTGTGTTCTAAGAAAGTTAATTTACAGAAAACAGTTTACCAACTCCTGCTTTAAAACATTAGCAAAGGGGTACCTGGGTGGCTCAGTCAATTAAGTATCCAACTCTTGGTTTTGGCTCAGGTCATAATTTCACGGTTTGTGGGTCCAAGCACCACGTTGGGCTCCACACTGACAGCACAGAGCCTGCCTGGGATTCTCTGTGCCCCTCCCCTTCTCACTTTCTCTCAAAATAAATAAACTTAAAATATTAAAAAAAATTTTAATGCTTTTTATTTATTTTTGAGAGAGAGAGAGCGAGCGAGAGAAAGCGTGATCAGGGGAGTGTCAGAGAGACAGGGAGACACAGAATCCGAAGCAGGCTCCAGACTCTGAGCTGTCAGCACAGAGCCCTACATGGGGCTCGAACCCATGAACCGTGAGATCATGACCTGAGCCGAAGCCAGATGCTCAACCGACTGAGCCACCCAGGCGCCCTTAAAATATTTTTTAAAAAATTAGCAGTGGTGCCTGGGTGGCTCAGTTGGTTAAGCGTCCAACTTTGGCTTAGGTCATGATCTCGTGGTTTGTGAGTCTGAGCCCCGCGTCGGGCTCTGTGCTGACAGCTCAGAGCCTGGAGCCTGCTTTGGATTCTGTGTCCCCCTGACTCTCTGCCCCTTCCCCCATCATAATCTATCTCTCTCTCAAAAATGAATAAATGTTAAAAAAAATTTAATTAGCAAATATATCACCCAACAGTTAAGTCACAAAATTCAAGACTTTCTTCTATAATATCAGGTTATTGTAACAAACTCTCTTCTATCCCACATGCAGCATGATTGGGTTGTTTTAAAAGATTTTGTTTTTTAAGTAATCGTTACTTAAATCATCACTGTACTCAAGCTCACAAAACCAAGATCAAAAGTCACACACTCCACTGACTAAGCTAGCCACGTGCCGCAGCATGACTGTTTTTGAAGTACTGAAAGCAAAGGTTTGGTTTTGTTTTGGTAGAGACAAAAATGAGTACCAAGTAATCATATCAAAGTGATTGTAAAATATCTCTCCCACCTATCTCTCTTTCCGATATATTCCCCCTTCTTTCCTACTGAATCAGGAATGAATTTTCACTCAGCATTAGTTTAACAAATATTTCTGGGACACTCATGATACAGTGTGTAGTGTGTCAGGAGCCAGGATATAGTGACAATCAAAATCCATATGGTTCCTTGCCCTCAAGTCAGTGTCTGATAAGAGTCAGAAACTAAGGAAATACATAGAGAAATAAGTAATTATATAGGCGTTGTAAAGAAAAATAAATTAACAAGTTAGAAGGAATAGAAGGGGCAAAATTTAAAGATGGAGTTGATCAAGCGGATTTCTCTGAGATCGGGTCATTAAATGTGGGACTCAAAGCATGAACAGAATTCGCTCAGATAAACGGTGAGGACTATGGGAGAGGCAGGCACATCACGCAGGGGCAATGGACTGTGCCAAGGCCGGAGAAAGGAGAGCTTCGTCCATAAAGGTAGTGTGGCCACCACGTAATGAGCAAGAGAACAGGTGGTGGAGATGAAAATGGAGTGGTGGGTAGAGCCCAGACCACACCAGGTACTGGGTTATATGAAGTAGTTTAGATTTTATTCAAAATGCAGTGGAGAGTCATGGGCTGGTTTTACATAAGTGAATGGCAGGACCTGATTAACCTTTTTTTTTAAGATTTAAAAAATGTTGGGGGCACCTGGTTGGCTCAGTTGGTTAAGCATCTGACTCTAGCTCAGGTCATGATCACATAGTTTGTGGGTTGGAGCCCTGTGTTGGGCTCTGCGCTGACAACGTGAGGCCTGGAGCCTGCTTCCAATTCTGTCTCCAGCTCTCTGCCCCTCCCCCACTTATGTTCTCTCTCTCTCTCTCTCTCTCTCACAAATAAACATTAAAAATTTCTTTAAAAATTTAATGTTTATTTGTGTGTGTGAGAGAGAGAGAGCACGAGTGAGGGAAAGGGCAGAGAGGGAGACATAGAATCCAAAACAGGCTCCAGGCTCTGAGCTGTCAGCACAGAGCCCAACAAAGGGCCTGAAAAAAAAAAAGGATTTTTACATTTTAAAAATAATCTCTATACCCAACGTGGAGCTCAAATTTACAATCCCAAGATCAAGAGTTACACGCTCCGCTGACTGAGCCAGCCAGGTGCCCCAGCCTGATTAATATTCTATCTCTCTATTTATGTATTTATTTTTGAGAGAGAGCAAGAGCTCATGTGTGTTCATGAGCAGGGGACCGGCAGAGAAAGAGGGACACAGACAATCCCAAGCAGACCCGGTACCATCAGTGCAGAGCCCAACATGGGGCTCAAACCCACAAATTGTGAGATCAGGATTTGAAATGAAATCAAGAGTCAGATGCTCACCCAACTGAGCCACCCAGGTGCCTCAAGATTAACATTTTAAAAACATCACTCTTGCTGCTCTGTGGATAATTCATGGAGAGGGCACTCAAGTGGCAGGGACAATCTTTAGAAGGCTCCTGTGGATACCCAGCCTACAGATGGTGAGGAGAGTTTGGGTGGCCATGAAGGAGAGCAGTGAATGGTTTGCGATACATTGTGGGGAGAAAATCGGTAGAATTTAGTGATGGACTCTTTTGTGGAGAAAAAGAGTCAGGATTAGGGAAGTACAAAATAATCATTTAGGGAGTGATCAGCGGAGTTTCCTAGAGATACATAATTAGGTTGCCAAACAGGGTTAAGGCGACAAGACATTGACTTTTCATCCATACCAATCACTTCAGTGGCGTGTTGTCTCCCGTGTTCGTCTTGGGTGGGGTTTGGTATGTTTGACAAGGGACTGCCAAGTATGGCAACTCCTACCGTGTTTGCAAGGGAATTAGCACCGAGAAGGGCCGTGAGTCTCTATGTACCTAGAAACGTAAAGGCACATGGGGCTGATGGGCAAAGAGAAAGCCAAGGGGTTGTGGTTTAGGAATCTTCATGAGATGCAAGCTGGTGGAAGAGCCTGGTAATGGACTGAATAAGTTGAAAGTAAAATCGTTTCATTGGAGCATGGGATGTCTGATTTGTGCTGAGGAAGACAGTCAGTGGACTAGCAGCTCAGCGTTGCGGACTGCTCATCCAACATACGCTGACGTTGTCTAGTATGATGGCAGGAGTTAAGGGAGACCGGAAGGCTGGAAGTCAGGTGCTGAAGTCTCAAGTGCACGGAGGGAAGTGACAGCAGATGACAACAATGTGGAGGAGTCAGCGAAACGGTATGGGTCTCAAGGAGAGGGAATACTTATAAGAGGAAGCAGGCTCAATGTCTGAAAGTGGACGAATGTTGACCCAACTATGAAGCCTGAGATTAGAAGAAGCAGTTTCCACTTAGAGGCTGATGGGGGAACTGAGGTTCATAGACATCTTTTAGGTCTCACTGAGGCAGAGATGTGGAGAGAGCGTGGGGAGCAGAGGCAAAGCGCACATGGAAGTTTTTTGAGCACATAGCGGCATGTTCAAGGGCATAATTAAGTCCGGGGTTTGGTCATGTGAAGGAAGGCTGAAACAAGGGGTTGGGGTGGAGGTTGGGGCTGAGCGTCGACAAGATACAGGAGTTTTGGAGAGCCTGTTAGAGCTGCCAGAGGATTTACTCTTGAATGGTCCTTGGAAGAAGGTGGGCACTTGGCTTAACACCGAAATCTGAACTTTTTCTTTTTTTCTAACAACAAATTTGGTAACTACTTGGGTGATTTTCATTTTAAGGCTCTCTTCTCATTTTAACGTTGGTAATAAAAACACACGGCAAATTAATGAGTATATAATTTCTGCTTGGGATGTTGAAAATGTTCTAGAAATGGCTGGTGGCAATAGTTGCACAACACTGGGAATATACTTCGTGCCACTGAATTATACACTGAAAAAATAGAATGGTGAACTTTATATTATGTATATTTTATTTTAACACACACAAACACACACACACACACACACACACCCCATGCAACATTTTTTTTTTTTTGAGAGACAGTACGAACAGGGGAGGGTCAGAGACAGAGGGAGATACAGAATCTGAAGCAGGTTCCAGGCTCTGAGCTGTCAGTCAGCACAGAGCCCGACGCGGGGCTCGAACCCACGAACCATGAGATCATGACCTGAGCTGAAGCCGGACGCTTAACTGACTGAGCCACCCAGGCGCCCCCCATGCAACATTTAGTAAAGGTTGTAAATGAACAGCCTGTTGGCTAAATCTGCTCTCAGACATATTTTGCTTGGTCTCAACCTGTTCTGGCCACCATGAATGTATAGAAACAATGAATTAGTTTCTAACATGCAGAATCTGGAGAAAAATAAAATCCCTTCTAAAGCCAGGCTGCCTAGTAACTGTGGGCACATAACCCTTACTTGGGTACAACCATCTGGAGACCAGGCAGGCCTGGTCCCCTTACACAAAGAACCTCCACCATCCACACCGAGTTCTGGTCAGCACTGGGGTCGTAAGCTCTCCTGTCATTCAGCCTGCTGCTTGCCTTGTTGTTTCTTGTTTCACAGTTCACAGAACGGTGAAATAATTTCATAGCTAAGCCTCTACGAAGACGAGCAAATGAAAGGTAGACTGAGCAGGTCCTGTGTTTCAAGACATTTCTTGGTGGAAATGAGTCTGTGTGTTTAACGTGTAAACAAAGTTACGTCCCAAGAATACAACCTGGCCAATTTCAGTTACTTTTATTACCTGTCCGACTCCTGAGGGTAGTTGTGTTTGCCTCCCTGATTTATGTAAGCTGTTTATTGCTCTGAGTTTTAAATAATTTGTGGAAAGCTGAAAACCTAACATTATCTGGAGGTCATAGAAAATCTCTAATTTTCATCAAGTCTTTGGCTAATAAAAGTCTTATAAGCTTTGAGACTTTCAAGAACATCCATGGGGCAGTCATTAATTCACTGATTAAATGACTATTCTCAATATTTCATATGAAAACAATGTTACATTTTCTGGTGTGTGTGTGTGAGAGAGAGAGAAAGAGAGAGAGAGGGAGAGAGAGAAAGATGTCACCTAGATCTCTCTTATTCATCGGCACATCAATGCACTGTTTGTGCCAAATCAATCAGTAGAGATAGGAACATTGAATCATTGTGTGTCAACACTACTGTGAACAAAAAAAGTTCTAGTACACAAGATGGGCATGTACTGTCACCAGAAAAAGTGCACTGGCTACTTTTTGAAACTAAAAATACAGTAAACACTAGGTATACTGGCACTCTGATGGACTCTAGTCTAAAATACCCTTGCACTTCTAAATTTGCATATGAGGCATATTGATTTTTTTAAAAGTTCTCTTCCTTTTGGGTGAACTGAACTTTTGGACATCTTTGCTTGGTAATGACAGTGCATTGAATTACCGTGTCGCTGGATGAGAGCTCCCAAATGACTTCACTTAGAAGTCCCATGGGCGCCGCAAATGCACCATGTTGAAAAGTCAACTCATACTCTCTGTCCTTCAGCACCCCTCTATCTTGCATTAAACCCTGGGTTTCCCAACTCATTTAACCCTGACCCCATTTGCCCCCGCTACCCCAAGACTGGGTGTCTTCTGTTGCCCATATCTTTTGGGCCTTAGCTCCCCAGGTACTGGTCCTCTGTTTCCAGTGGCTGGTACGGGTATGTTCAGTGTTGTTTTGTGTGAGGAAAGCAAACCTTTTAGGAGGCAACAGAGAGCCGTTCTGCCGCGAGCAGAGCAGGCTAGAAATGTTGGGGACTTAAACCCATCACTCAACGACTCGTGGGAATTGGTTTATGATTTCCCCAGCTCCTCAACCTCTTGGGTAGGATAACTCTGAGACATTGTTTTTATATCTTTCCCCAGGATTTGTCCATGACATTCATAGTATAGTTGGCTTGATAAAACCCTCTTTCCTGGCTACCTTTCCTCCTCCGTATCATTTCCTCACTTTCCTACCCATACTCCTTGTCCTCCTAAAATGAAATGCACTTGAATCCTTGCCTTGAGGTCTGTTTCTGGAGGACACCAAAAAAAGATATCATCCTTCTACTCCTTTCTTTTATTCTTCTAGTCAATTACCAAATTGTATTAATTCTACTTCATAATCATCTTGAGCAACTTGCCACTTCTCTCCAGCCTGACTGCCACCAGCCTGTCCCCACTGCTGTCACCTCTAGCCCAGATCACTGGAACAGCTCCTTACCTGCTCCCTTCACTACTGTCCCCCTCCAATCCTTCTACTTCCCTCTGGCAGTGGTCTTCCGAATATGCTAATCTGACAAGATCACCAGCATAGTTCACTTTCCAGGTGTCAGTTGAGAAGTGAGAAGCTAACCTCCATCTTTAAATTCCAGAGCCCCATTCCAAGAAGCGCCCTGTCACTGCCCTGTTAAAGCACTTCTCACCTGTACATGAAGTACCTGTTCACTGACCTGTGTTTTTCACCAGAGTGCAAATAAACTCTCAAAGGATAGGACCACTGTATTTGTCTTTTTTTTTTTTCTTTTCCTTTCCTTTCCCCCCTCTCTTTGCTGTTGGACTCCCAGGTTGTAAGTCCATGTTATAGTCAGTCTAGCTAACGTTCTGTCAATATTGTTTATCTTTACAAAAAACCAGCTCTTAGTTTTGTAGATCTTTTCTATGATTTTTCTGGTCTCTATGTCATTCATTTCCACTCTGATCTTTGTTGTGTTTTTTTTTTCTTTATGCCAACTTTGGGTTTTGTTCTTCTTTTTTCTAGTTCCTTGAGGTATAAAGTTAGGTTGTGTGAGAGCTTTATTTTGTTTTAATGAAGGTATTTATTGCTATAAACCTCCCTCTTAGACTGTTTTGCTATATCTCATCAATTTTGGTAGGTTCTGTCTCCATTTTTATTTCTTTCAAGGTAGTTTTGATTTTCCTTTCTTTTTATTTTTAATGTTTATTTTTGATATAGACAGAGAGCAAGCAGGGGAGGGGGCAGAGAGAGAGGGAGACATAGAATCCAAAGCAAGCTCCAGGCTCTGACCGGTCAGCACAGAGCCCGAGGCAGGGTTTGAACTCATGGAACACGAGATCATGACCTGAGCCGAAGTCGGTTGCTTAACTGACTGTCACCCAGGTAACCCTCTCTTTTGATTTCTTATTTGACCCAATGTTTCCTTACTCATTTCCTGCATGGATGATCTATCCAGTACTGAAATCTTCAGCTATGTTAGTATTTGCTTAATAGATTTAGTTGCTCCAATGTTGGGCGCATATATATTTATAGTTGTTATATCCTCTTGATGAATTGACCCCTTTATCATTATATAATGACCTACTTTGTGTCTTGTTACAGTTTTGAACTTAGAGTCTATTTTGTCGAGTCCAAGCAGAGCCACTCCTACTCTCTTTAAGTTTTCATTTGGATGGAATATTTTTTCCAGCCCTTCACTTCGCTTTGAACCTGTGTGTGTCCTTAAAGCTGTCATGAGTATCTTGTAGGTGGCAGATAGTTGGGTCCTCTTTTTTTTTTACGGATTCAGCCACTGTATGTCTTTTGATTGGAGAACGAATCCATTTTGAATGTAATCATTGATAGCTAAGGGCTTACTAATGTCATTTTGTTGTTGTCTGGCTCTTTTTTAGTTCCTCTGTACCTCTCTTTTTGGCTTGCTGTCTTTGTGAGTTGATGATTTTCCCTTCTCTTTATCTTTATGTATCTATTAGAGGTGTTTGCTTTCTGGTTACTCTGAGGCTTACACAAAACATCTTATTATAACACTCTATTTTAAGCTGATAGCAACTTTTTTTTTTTTGCAGTTTAATACCTTTTTTCTTTTAATTTTTTAACGTTTATTTATTTTTGAGAGGGAGTGAGACCAGAAGTGGAAGGGAGGACAGAGAAAGACACACACACACACAGAGAATTCGAAGAAGGCTCCAGGCTCTGAGCTGTCAGCACAGAGCCAGATGCAGAGCTTGAACTCACGAGCTGCGAGATCATGACCTGAGCCGAAGTTGGATGCTTAACTGACAGAGCCACCCAGGTGCTCCATCTGTTTCATACCTTTATTTGACAGTCAGAGATTGGTTCTCTCCAAGTTAATTGTCTATAGATTTTTGTAAGTGGTGTCAGGTATGTAGATAACCAATGTATAGACCTTGTTTGGTAGATCTCCATGCTCATTACGTTTTCTGAACAACCGCACACAGATACAGCATGGCACATTCCTTGTTCCTTTGGCCCGGACAACTTTGTTGACCCTGGTGTCAATGCACACATCTGGAGTTCCCATCTCCTTCATGGCAGAAGGCCCTTTCTTTTTCTTGTCAGTCTTCTTTAAGGGAGTCATTCTGCCCGGCCCAGGTTGGAAAGGAAGGGTAGCAACTTAAAGTTGATTGCATACAAAAACTCTACTCTTTCACTCCCCCGCATTTTATGTTTTTGATGCCACACTTTATATCATTTTGTACTATGTATCCATTAACAAGTTATTGTAGCGATAGGCTACCACAATTATAAGCTTTAATATTTTTGTGCTTTAGCAGACATAAGCCTTAGTACTTTTGTCCTTAATGTTGGAATTAAGTGATTAACACACTACTGTATTACAGTATTAGAGTATTCTGAATTTGACTGTATCGTTTCCTTTACCAATATATATTTTAATATATTTTCAGGTTATTAATTAGTGTCCTTTCTTGTCAGCTTGAAGAATTCTTTCAGTATTTTTTAAACGTTTATTTTTGAGAGAGAGAACGTGTGGACACGCACACAAGGCGAGTCGGGGTGGGCACAGAGGATCCAAAGCCGGCTCCCCATTGACAGCAGAAAGGCCCAGGCGGGGCTCAAACTCACGTGAGATCATGACCTGAGCTGAGGTCCAACAAGCTGAAGTCTGACGCTCAACAGACTGAGCCAGCCAAGTGCCCCTCCTTTCAGTATTTCTTATGAGGCAAGTCTAGTGGTGCTGAGCTCCCTCCCAGCTTTGCTGAATAAAGTGTCCATGACTGGCAGTTTTATTTTTCTTTCCGGGCTTTGAATATATCATCTCATTCTCTCCTGACCTGCAAGGCTCCTGAGGAGAAATCACTGCTAGCCTCACCCTTGAACGCGAGGTTTGTGTGTTTTTCTTTGTTAGTTTTAAAATTCTCTTTGATTTTAGGTAGTTTTGTTATAATCGTCTCGGAGAAGATCTTTTTGAGTTAAATCTCTTTGGGGACCTAAGAGCTTCATATATTTGGATGTCCAATTTTTTTTGCCAGGTTTGGGGATTTCTCAGCTGTTGTTTCTTTAGATAATTTTTCTGCCCCTTCCATGGTCCCTTCTCTTTCTAGGGCTCTAGTGACGCATAGATGGCTTCTCTCAGTGGTGCTCCATGACTCATTCACACAGATTCTCTTCACTCTTTTTCATTCACTTTTCCTTGCTCTCCTCTGACCATAATTTCAAACAACCGGTCTTTGACCTCACAGTTTCTCTCTTCTGCTTGATCAAGTCTGCTCTCTACTGCATTTTTTCATTTTATTCATTGCGTTCTTCAGCTCCAGACTTTCCACTTGGCTTTTTGTTTTAGTGATTTCCATGTCTCTGTTAAAGGTCTCATTTTGTTTGTGTATTGTTTTCTGGACCTCACTGAATTGTCCTTCTGCGTTTTCTTGCACCTCACTGAACGTCCTGAAAACAACGATTTTTAATTCGTTATCGGGCATTTCACAGATCTCCATTTGGTTAAGGTGGGTTACCGGAAAACGACTGTGTTCATTTGGTGGTGTCATCTTTCCTGGATTTTTCATGTTCCTTGAAGTCTTGGCTTGCTACCTCCACATGTGAAGGAGGGGTCACCTCCTCCAGCCTCTACTGGTTGTCTTTGGGAGACAAATACCTTCCGTCACTGCGAAGCATTCTAAGACTCCCATTTTCTATGGATACACAGGCTCCACACTTCTTGTTCTCTGTTGGTGGATGAGGGGATGAGGGTCTGATTCCTAAAACGGTGTTCTTTCTCCTGATTCTGCAAAAGGGCCGCCTGACTGCTGACAGCCCCCCATTTGCCTTCCCGAGGGCAGTGCTGAATGCTGAGGTTTTTGTGCTCTTTCCCAGTCCCGCAGATGGGGGCTGGCTTCCTGCACGTGCTCCCTAGCCATCTGCAAAGACTCGTGCTTGTTGACCCTGTCAGCACGAACAAGGAGAGGACCACAAGGTGGTGGTGGCGGCGGGGTGGCTGAGGGTGAGCTGTGCAGAGTGCTGGGGGTGCCTATGGGCCAGCTGGGGGGCTACATGGAGGAGGCATGCCCACGGGGTCATGGTTGGGCTTCTGGATGGAGTCCGTATCACAGGATCTGCATCACTTCTGCAGAGCCTCTTTGGCAGCCTCCTGCATAGCTGGGGAAGTCACATGCCCCCACTTTCCTCTTGAAGAAGTCACCAGCAAACAAGGTCTCTCTCAGCGCTGAGCTGTGCCACTGTGGGGGAGGGGTAACAGGGTCGAGTCACCTCCTCAATGTGTCCAATCTCAGATTTCTTTTAGCCTCCAACAGTGTGTCGGAGCTTCTCTGTTGGACTCCTGGACTTCTACAATGTCGTTCATGAGTGATGGTCAAAACTGGTGGGGATTTTGGGTGGGGGAAGACAGTGGGAAACTGTTGTCTCTCTGTTTCACTGTCCCCTCTCCCTGCATTTTATGCTTAGCAATGCAGATTGCCACAGATAGCTAAGCTTTTTGGAAGAAAATAACATTAATTTCAATGTAACAGGCAACTGTGGATTTTGTGTGGTTTCGTTCAACATAGACTCAGGCTCAGAGCCTCTGCTCCTTGGAAATAACTTGGAACTCTGCTGGAAAATGTGAGCTTTCTCTTTTCTCTGTAATATTGATATACCTGTCACATTCAAGCAGGGCCCGTGATTAATCTTAATGTGCAGGTGTTCCTAGCGGAGGGTGGAGGTTTGAATTTGCTCCATTCCCTGCAGTCTGTTTTAATTTTGATTAATTGCCATCAGGAATAATGACTCCTCAGGGCAGATCATTAGGGAGCTCCATCATCGATGATGTTTAGCTAGAGGATATGTAGAACTCGGCATCACCACTGAAATGATCAGAGATACCCTCTCAGCTACGCGCACAAAGAATACTTTGGTCATTCCAACTGGATTTCAGAAACAAATTGAAATAGATTTAGAAATGCTTTTTCATAAGTAAGTTAGCTTTCGAATTTGCCCTTTTTTCCCCCCATCAATGGATTTTCCTAATTCTGACATGAAAATCAGTAACCACAAGCAAATAGTCATGGATGGTAAGGATAAGGTATATGCTAGGGAACACATCTCAGTACATATTTACAACAATTAATTGACAGGTTCATGAGCTCCTGATGTCCACAGAGGAGAGATGCCTGTCCTTCCCCATCCGAGACCAATGCCTTTGTTGAGGCCTGACTGCTTTGCTTTGTGGCTTGATGAACCAGGCTTCTAACTGCCCTAGAGGCCTTCCCTCTAGTTTAGTTTCCCCGTGGCCCACGCATACTCAACTATTTGTTCTTTCCTTCCCTTTTTGTAAGTAGTCTCCACACCCAGTGCAGAGCCCACCATGGGGCTTGAACTCATGACCCTGAGATCAAGACCTGAGTTGAAATGGATAACGGATGCTTAGCCAACTGAGCCACTCACGTGCTCCTATTTGCTCTTGGTGTTCCTGCCTTCGGACCTGACTCTCACCATCCCTGGAAGACTCTCACTCCCCTCCTTCATGTGGCCACCTCACATCGATCGCATCTCTTAAATGTCACCTATTCGGGGGGAAGCATTGTTTGTAGCATCACCTCCCTCGGTGGCTCTTCTGTATGTCGCGCTGCATCCTGGGACACTTCTACATAACAGCTGTCATGTTTTATTGTCAATGAATGTCTGTATCCTCTTTTATCGGTGAGGTCTCTGAGGGCAAAATTTCTGCCTTGTATCTCTATGGCCCCTAGTTCAGGACACCCTAACTTGTTTTGCTTCACACGTCCCTTTAAGAATCTGATGAAAATTAGAAACTCACTCTCTCGACAACAGCATGCTAAATTTTGCAAATAATTTCAAGGAGTTCTGGGATACTCTATATCCATCTTTGGACCTTAGACAGCCATAGAGCCCTGGCTAAGAACTCCTGCACTAGCCCCTGGGTACATCAAAATAATTGTCACTCAGCAAATGATTCATGTGTCAGATACTATTCCAGATGTCACAGGATCTGCCCCATTTCGTCCTCACAACAATCATATGAGGTAGATACTGTAATTATCCTGAGTTTAAAGACGAGGAAGCCGAGGAACATCATGTAGGTAGCTTGCTCCTGGGCTTGCTTTCTTAATTAGCCTGCTCTGGCAACCCCACAGTGCCTTCCCCGGAGCCTCCCCACGGGGACGTTCCCCGCACACTGCCTAAAGGGCACTGCAAAGGGTTGAATGAACCAGAGAATTAGCCAGACTGTCATACATCCCGGAAACTATGAGTAAGGTTAGAATCATGTGGAAAAGAAAAAAGACTTATCATTCAAATGATTTGAGCTTTCTCAATGGAGTGGATAAGCATAGAAGATAAGCTACACCCAGCCTCCTTTTTGCTTTAAGTATAAGGAGTGGGAAGGTTAAGAGTTTTTACTGAATATTTAATACACGCCTGACCTTGAGTTTGGTGCTTCCCGAACAAACCTTATCATACAATGGTGGTAACAGAGCTTGGACTAAAAGTGAATTTTGATTCAGCTATTAACCTCAAGGACAGGATAGGAAGATACACGGTGTTATGTGTTAAGTATTTTTTAATTTTTTAAAATTCTCATGTATTTATTTCTAAATATTTATTTATTCTTGAGAAAGAGAGAGAGAGAGCAGGGGAGGGGCAGAGAATCCAAAGCAGGTTCTGTGCTGACAGCAGAGAGCCTGATGCAAAGCCCGAACTCACAAACTATAGCATCATGACCTGAGCCAAAGTCGGATGTTCAACCTACTGAGCCACGCAGGTGCCCCAAGTGTTGTGTTTTTGAAAGCAAGCATTAATAAGGCGCAGTTTGTAAAAGCCTAGCTGTTTGCTCCCTGTGACATCACCAAATGGAAGTTTCAGCACTAGAATAGAGAATGGCTCAGGAGGTACAAGGTGGGCTAAGCTTTTCTTTCTTTTAATAAAAACAAGCCTTTCATGCCTTTTGACAGGGAAGAGTTTTACAATTCCAGATTGATGTGAATAGGACCTCCACTCAGGTGTGCACAGGCACACACTTCTGGGTTCAGAAAGGAAGGGAAGGTGGGAATGAAAGAGAAGAGAGACCCGTGAGTGATTATCATGTGCCAGGAATCACATTAAATTATTCCAAATAGAGTCTCTCAGCTAACCTAGCCTCTGGTTCCCACTGAGTCACTGGTTGAAAAGTCAAATGTCAGGCACCTGCTTGGGGTAGGAGCCCGGCAGAAAAAAATAGTACCAGGGACACTTTCCTTGCTCAAAGAAACATGTGATCCTCAAAATCTTATTAGAACACTACCTTACCAATTCAAATTACTGCCCATGAACGATTTGAACCACCTTGGGAAAGCCGAGAAGTGAGAAAATGCTCTTGGTGTCTTTCGTTCCCTGTGGTGGCCGGGCCGATCATACTGTGTTCTGCATCTCGGACTCAGGAGGTCCAGCTTCAGGTGAGCCTCGAACCCACATCTAGCCTGTGTGCAGAGGGGCTCAGGGCTTCACGGGGCCAGTGTCTAACCCTGAAGCTCCTGGGAATGTGACTCTACGTGTCTGGCGGGGAGGACAAGAGTATGTGATGTTGGTCATTGTCCAAGTTTCTGCCTCCAAGGTGGATTTCCTCAGGGGGGAGGTGCTTACAACTTTATCTCACGAATTGGAGGTGATGCCTTCTCTCTCGGCTGTTTTTATTGCCCGTGTGCTCATCCGTATCACTGGCTCCAGACTTCTTTTCTCAGTGTCAATATATTTGGATTATGGAGGATGATATAATGAACAAACTAACACAGGACATTTTGGAACTAAATTTGGGGAAATTTTTCTGTTTTCATATATGTCATGTAGAAAAAAGTATCCTGAAAATTATAGTAGCAAGTCATTTAAAAGTATTTGGCTGGGAATTTTTTAAAAATAATTTTTTAAAGTTTATTTATTTATTTTGAGAGATACAGTGACAGCGTGAGTAGGGGAGGGGCAGAGAGAGGGAGAGAGAGAATCCCAAGCACTGTTAGCGCAGAGCCCGATGTGGGGCTTGAATGCACGAAACCAAGAGATCATGACCTGAGCCAAAACCGAGAGTCGGAGCTTAACCGACTGAGCCACCCAAGCGCCCCAAGGCTGGAAATGTTTTTTAACTTCTTCTCATATTAGCTTGGTCTTCTTTATAGCTTAGCTATCCACACGCCACCATCTGAAGGGGACTAAGTCAAGCCAGTTTTCCACTGAGTTACAGTAACGGAGACTCTGATTATCCAGTCTGCCTCCCCCGTTGTGTTGTAATTCATTAAAATTCCTTTTACCCCTTTTTGGCTGGGGACACTTTCAGCGTTCTAAATTCTAGTTTCTTCCTGTTTCAAAAATGTAGACAGTTAACAGAGTATCATCATATCCCGTTTGTTAATTTGCTTTTACAATGATCTCTCTGTTCCTTTAGTTTTCTAACCCATGGCTGTACCTCTCGTCCCTGTTAAAATGCACATTTTCTGAGAGGCTGGCCCCTACAGCTGATAGCAAAAGAATCTGCCTTTGGATGAAGGACTCCCACCACACGTATGAATTTGCCCCTGGATGCAAATCCAGCAAGCGTGGGCTCTGGGGTGGGCTTGGGGAGAGTGAGGTGGTGTCTTTGGGGTGAAGGAAGGTATGACACTCCATGAAGAATGCAACCCTGTGCTACAGAACAGGACCCAGAAAGAAGCCTTTGATTTTTGCCCTTTTAGAAGGTCTGCAAAAGCGTGTGGCCATAAGACGTTGGCAGGTCAACTGCATATCATCAGGGCAGTTGACTTTATGTCAGTCTGTCTTTTGGCTTTCAAAGATCTCACCGGGCAGTCTGATTAGGAGAGGTTATCAGGTCCCCTGCCTGTTTGGTAGGGGTCACTCTTTAACTTGCACAAACGCTGTATGGGAGTGTGTATCTTTCGTCACCGCGGACCATATCATCCTTGTAACCAGGTACCCAAGAAAGTCTCAAAGTATTCCTCCTGGGGGTGCCCAGCCTTGGGGCTGCTCGGGTGAGGTTTATCTTTGCTTTTTCTAATGTTTGCTCTCTGGAGAGGATTATCCAGGGGATAGTTTGGGGTAGGTGGGAGGCTGCTCCCTTTTCATTTCTTCTCAGCCAGTGAAACAGCCTTCTTAAGACTACAATCTGAATCTAATTCCATCAGGAAGAGTAGACTCCCAGGAGGAAATATCAACAGTTGAGGATTATTGAGAAATGAGATACAGTATGTTTTTTCTTTGCACTTTTTTTTTCTTTAGAGAAGACAGGACTATAATTTGCCCTAGAATTCTGCTTTGTGTTTTTTAAGATGCGAATTGGAGAATCTTGTGAAAATCATTGCTTGCCTCAACTCAAAAGGGAAAAGGAAGCTAGAAATAACTTAAAAACATATCCTAGTGCCTGAATATTATTTTGCAGGTTTGAATAAAGAGAGAGAACATGACTTAGATTACATATGATAGCTCAGTATTTGCTAATCTTATATAAAATTAAATCATATTGTGCATTTTGTAGTCTTTATTTTACTTAATTTAGTTTTACTATATAGGGATTTTCAACTGTAGTCACTATTACTAATGTTCCGGTTCCAATGGTTAAGGGTTATGCACTTTAAGAAGATAAAAAAAAAATATTAAAAAATTTTTTTTCTTGTTTTATCAATTTTTGAGAGAGAAAGAGAGAGAGAGAGAGAGAGAAGCAGAGAATGAGCAGGGGAGGGGCCGAGAGAGAGAGAGAGAGAGGGAGACACAGAATCTGAAGCAGGCTCCAGGCTCTGAGCTGTCAGCACAGAGCCTGATGTGGGGCTTGAACCCATGAGTCCCAAGATCATGACCAGAGCCGATGTCAGACACTCAACCAACTGAGTCACCTAGCTACCCCAAGAAGATAAAAAATGTTTTAAAGCAAGCTCTGAACTGCCCGGCTAGCTCAGTCGGTAGAGCATGAGACTCTTAAAGCAAGCTCTGTGCCCAACGCGGGGCTTGAATCCCTGACCCTGAGATCAGAAGTCACACACGTCACTGACTGAGCCAGCCAGGTGCCCCAAGAAGATAAAAAATATTTGAGCTGACTATGAATGTTATCTAATTACATTGGTCCATTAAAATATAAGTACCCTTAGGTGGGCTAAATTTTAGAAGCGTGACTCCTGACGTTATTGCTAGAAATTCAAAAGCTGTCTTCCTAGCGTTCTTTTCATTTGTCCTATGGAACATGGCACACCAAAGATCTTATTCTGCAATTTTTTCATGATAATTTTAAGAGCCCTCTCTCTAAATTCCTTCTGCAAGAGTCATTTGCTCTTTCGAAGAATGACTATGTTTATAATTTGAGCTTCAAACCCCTGGGAATGCTTGGAGTTTCTCTTTTTTTTTCTTTTTAACATTTTTATTCATTTCTGAGACACAGAGAGAGACAGAATGTGAGTGTAGGGAAGGGCAGAGAGAAAGAGGGGACACAGAATCCGAAGCAGCTCCAGGCTCTGAGCTAGCTGTCAACACAGAGTCCCAATGTGGGGCTCGAACCCATGTACCATGAGATCATGACCTGAGCTGAAGTCAGATGCTCAACCGCCTGAGCCACCCAGGTGCCCCTGAAGTTTCTTTAAGGAGTCCTGAAATCTATATTTATACCAGGTATTATGGAGGACAGAATAAAGAATGTACTGGAAGATACGTGCCACTGTTCATGTGTAAGTAGCTGTTGTGATGATTCATAAATACAAAATATGGTGCTTTCATGTAGCTTTTGGTGATCTCAGCAGAGATGAAAACAAAACCAGTATTAGGTAAAAAGCGGGCTCTCATACTTCAAAAGTTTGGAAACTACTAGAAATTAGGAGTGGAAAGGGTCACCCACATGGCAAGTTTCCATTTCAACTAAAGCTCCGTGTGTGCCTCTGAACTCCACATGGTCAAAGGGGTTATTCAATTCCAGGAATGATTCATGCTTATATAACATACTGGAAACAAGAGTGCAAAGCATTAGGATTTGTGGGGGGAAGGGGGGGCATTCAAATGATCCGCTAATATGGAGTCTTTTTTTTTTTTTTTAAATGCTCTCGAATTACCACGTGTGGCTAAGTAGACGGCAGCTGGCTGCAGTGGTCTATACACTCGATTTAACCGTGCTTTGAGCCGGCCAGGACCCACTGCATCGTACTGAAGGACAGGGCGCCACGAAGCGCACCCAACTCTCCCCCACTTCCCAAGCTGAGCTCCGCTAAGGATCAGTGCCGTGAAACAGAAATGAGTGGTGAGAGCAGAGACCGGCTGGGGGTGGGGGGAGGGCAGAGAATCCACCAGAAAGAACCAGGCAAAGTTCTGGAGAGAAAGGCTCCTGCTTTGTGAAGGGCACAGTCACTAGCTAGCAGACAAGCACACAGCCCGTGAGCTCACTCCTATCCCTCTGACAAAACCCAAACCTACATTTTGAATGAAAACATCCGAATGTAAAGGACACAGGGAAGGGGGCGCGCACCTGGCTGGCTTTCTGGGAGGCGCATGTGGCTCTTGATCTCGGGGTTGTGAGTTCGAGCCCCACGGTGGGTGTAGAGATTATTTATAAAAGTAAGATCTTTAAAAAAAATAAAGAACCCGGGAAGAGAAGGCATTTCCTTGTCAACAAGCAGGAAGAATTCTGCTTCCACTCCTGGCAGGCAAATAAATCCTTTCACTTTACACAGGCCACGGAAGCTTTTATTGTTTACAACTAATTACAGCTCTCTTTCATGTTTTCACACTCTGCGTGTACGGAGAGAAGGGAATTGGGCCGGTTAACCTTCCTAGGCAACTAGGCAGCAGTTTATGGCGGGCCAGGTGCAAATGCCATATCTAATCTCTCCCGTGTCTGTCGGACAGCAGCTGCGGCAGCTGGACGGGGGGAGGGAGCTATTAAATATCAAGGAAATGTTTGTGCCAATATTGTCCCCTCTCAGGGTGGTGCGAGAGCGTCACGCGTTGTTTTCCACTCAGAAGCATGGCAGGTATTACTGGAGTGAGAGCCACTCTCACCGAGACCCCCCCCCCCTCCACCCCCAGGAGGGCGAGGGCAAAGGGAGTGACCTGCCCCCAAGTTCAAGGGCAAACCTGAGGCCCTTTATCCGTCTCCTTCCTTTTTGGCACTGAAGCCCGGAAAGCTGCAAAAGCGGTCTTAAGCCTTGTGCCTCACTCTCACGGGTTCCGTGTGACTGTGGCCAGGGCACTATGGTGCTCAGCCTCGTGTGCCCGCCTGGGAAACACTCTCTTTCTTTAACCTCGCATTTGTGACCAACGATACTTAAAGAGTTAAGAATATATTTTAGTAAAGTAAAATGAGATCCTGAAGAGAGGGTAGAAGACGAAAGGAAGGTTTCCATGAGTTTCTCAAGCGGCGTGATGCAGGGCACTAAACACTGGCTGTGAGAATACGGTGTGAGTGCCAGCTCTGGAACTTACTGGAAGCTTGAGCTGGAACAGGGCTTCTGAGCCTGTTTCCCTGTCTGTACTCAGGGAGTTGATCAGGACATGACCCCTTTTGGTTCTTACAAATCCATACCGAGTGCACACCACCTACCCAGAAGACACAACCTAGACCACCTGACCATGGAGACCAGGCCAACACAGGTGCAACATAAAATCACGTTTGTACACCTTAAACCGCACAATGCTGTGTGTCAAGTGTATCCCGCAAATCTGGAAAAGAACAAATGGAGGATGGTCTGTCATGAGATGCTCCAGGGTTCTGCCCTTAGCTCTGTGGTGTGTAGGTTGCTCTTCCGCCCCCAAGTATTTAGATGAGCCTACAGCTGGCATCTGCACCAGGTAGAAATTGCGTTTGCTAAATGTAACAGAATCCTGATGACACAGGCTTAACCCAATAGGGGTTGTTTCGGTCACATGACAGGGACTCTGGTGACACACAGTGACGGGCAGGCTACTCTTCTCTATCATTCTGAGGATCTGGCTTTCACTGTCCTGGGTCTAGCCTTCTTAATAAACACACCTGGACGCCCACCCAGTGACTTTGGCCTTTACCTCGTTGGCCGGAACTGTGTCACACGACCACCCCTAGCTGCAAGGGATGCTGGGAGACACAGTGCTGTAATGGAGCGTGTTGCTTTGTCTGACCCAGATCAAGCATCTGTCAGTAAGGATGAAGGTAGACATGGATACTGGGACTGCAATGGCAGCGGCTGGCTCAGAACTCATAAAATTCTCTGGGCATGCAGGCTGGAGAGCATGGTGAGGCCATAGAATGATGGAGTCACAGCTCGGAAGGATCTTAGGAGAATGGCTTGAAAAAATGAATCCAACATGCGCAGTTCAATAGGGTTAAAGTCTTACCCCTGAGTCTAAAAAAATCAACTGTGTATAGATAGAATGGGGGCAGCGTTTCTTAATAACCCTATAAAAATACCTGTGAATTTTCATTTAGCACAGGAGTAGTAACAGCAATCAAAATAACATCTTGTATTTCCTGAATGCTCACTATTAGTTATCTTCCATTTAGTTCTCAGGGTAATTCTCTGAGGCAGATTTATTATTATTATTATTATCCCTATTTTATTTTTTGGAAAATTGAGAATTATAAATAACTTGACCAAAATTCTATAGCTATTAAGTAGGTGGGCCAGGTTTTGAACCTAATGCCAGAACCCTTATTATGTATAATATTATATTAGTATTAGTATAGTATTATATTAGTATTAGTATTAGTATTATATTAGTATAACCTCTATGTTATACTATTTCCCAAGGAAAATATATTTATTTCTAAGAGCTAAGTCCATATTTTTTCATTTTTATAACATAATTTTTAATTTTAATTTTACTTATTTTTATTTTTAAATATAATTTATTATCAAATTGGCTAACGTTACCGTGTGCACAGTGTGCTCTTGGTTTAAAGGCTAAGTCAACATTTTTAAAAAAGATTTTTTAAGTGATCTCTACACCCAACATGGGGCTCAAACTCACAGCCCAGAGTCACATGCTCCACCAACTGAGCCAGCCAGGTGCCTCAAAAGCTAATTCAATCTTGGCCTGCATGAATAGTATTATAATCCCTATGTCTGGGAGGGTAACAGCCTCTGTCTCTGATCAGAACATATTTGTGGCATTGCTCTTAATTCTGGAAGCCACGTTCCTCACACAGATAACAGCTAAATCCTTCCTGTACCCATGCCATCTTTATGTCCGTTTCAGAGGGTAAGAAGGATGCTCAAGGCCAACACCTCCACCTTGCTCTTGGCCTTGTCCCATGTCTTTCTGGAGCTCCAACACTTGACTCTTCTGTGCCCCATACCTCCCACTTGTCACTTTCTACCAATTCTTTTCTCTTCAGCCAATAAATTTATTTTAAATGTTTCCAACCTGAATAAAGACCCTTCCAAAACCTCATTTGAGGGAAGTATGTACCTTTTGAACTACGACTTCGAATGAGACCTTGTTAACCACGCTTCTTAAAAGAATATTTAGCATATGCCGTCTATACCTCCTTACTTCTCATGTATATGCCTTTTCAATTTCCAACTCTGTTGAACAGCCTCAGCAGTTTAAAAATCCAAGTCTGTCCTCAGTAGCAGCCAGCTTTATAAGTCAAAGAACCTGACAAACTGGATTCCTGTTGGAGGCTAATATCTTAAGGGCTGCCCATTGATTGGATGTGCTCTTTAAAGCATTCATAACTCTCGTAGGTGCAGTTTTCACAAACGTGTTCTCCAACTAAGTCAATAGGACTTTTAATTCACTGTGAAATGGTGAACTCTGCAACGGTTTTGTTGGCTTGCCGCTCATTCTCTCGTTATGTCACGCTTACCATAAGAAGGCTGACTACTTCTCTTCTTCTATACTTCAATA
Organism: Helogale parvula; assembly: GCA_004023845.1. Lineage (NCBI taxonomy): Eukaryota > Metazoa > Chordata > Mammalia > Carnivora > Herpestidae > Helogale > Helogale parvula. The sequence goes on from PJEM01005058.1 coordinate 42,258, forward strand.
ATTTTGGTGCCTGTGACCATATTTAACTCATCATGGAAATGAAGGCATGTTGAGTGATAAAATAAATGAAAAAGGGCTCTTCCGTTTTTAATTACCAGTGGACTAAGCATTAGTGACAAGAAGAAGCTGGGAAAAGAAAATCAATCATCCGTTTGCATCCACACCACTATTGTCCGGCCCCAGCAGCACACCCCCTCAGGATGGAAGGGACCTGAGGCCCTTCGGAAGTAGATAATTTCACAAAGCCATGGAAAACCACAATGTTCAACTGTAAGTGTAACATAGCTGTATTTCTAGGTCTACCACCTCGAGTTTATTAAGAACACTGGTGGTACTGGAAAGTTCTAATTCTTGCCAATTTTAGCTCTTAGGCCATGTCTGTATCCAGTGGATCAGAGCAAACAATATCCTTCAGGGAAAAAGTCTAAAGTTCCTAAATGTAGAAATAAAACAGTACAATTGACCGTGGGAACAACACGTGGCCAACCTCCTCTCCATGCAGTCAAAAATCTACATCAACTTTTGTCTACCCCCCAGATGTAACTACTAATAACCTACTATTGACCAGAAGCTTTATTGATAACAGTTGATTAATACATGGCTTGTATATTATGTACATTGTATACTATATTCTCACAATAAAGTAAGCTAGAGAAAAAATATGTTATTTTTTTAATGTTTATTTATTTTTGAGACAGAGAAAGAGTATGAGTGGGAGACGGGCAGAGAGGGAAACACAGAATCTAAAGCAGGCTCCAGGATCCGAGTGTCAGCACAGACCCCCGATGCATGGCTCAAACCCACGAACCATGAGATCATGTCTTGAGCTGAAGTCGGATGCTTAACCAGGTGAGCCATCCAGGTACCCCAAGTAAATGCTATTTAAAAAAATCATCAGGGGGATTCAAGCTCCAATGTGCTGGCAGCTTGGAGCCTGGAGCCTGCTTCAGATTCTGTGTTTCCCCCCACTTTCTCTCTGCCCCTTCTCCACTCATGCTTCCACTCTCTCTCTTATAAATAAATAAGCATTTAAAAAATTTAATAAAAAAGTCATAAGGAAGAGAAAATACATTTATAATATAAGACAATGAGAAAGTGAAACCATGCAGTTCAAACCCATGTTGTTTAAAGGTCAATTGTAACTGATTTAATCTCTTATTAAACTATTAAAAATTTATTTTTCTACCAGATACTTATTCGCCTTTTTGTAGTTTTTCATTCCTGACCATTTGCAAAGCATGATTAGAATAAGAGGTTGCCAAAGGCAGGAAAGAATGAGAGGCAGGGTCTCGGAGAAGTGGGGGTGGAGGAAAGCCGTGGCATACTAGATCATTCTAGATTATAGGGGGGCCCCCAAATTATGATGGTTTGACTTAAGACGTTTTGGCTTCCCAATGGTACGAAAGTGATACTAAATCAGTAGTGCCCGTCCTTCTCCCAGGCTGGCGGTACGTGGTCTGCACGGCGGCAGCAAGCTTTACTTCCCACTCATCCACACGTTCACGAGGGTAAACAGCTAGTCCCCTTCTCGGTCAGGTACACACACAACCGCTCTGTGTTTCACGTCGGTACGGCGTTCAGCAGGTTCCACGAGATGTTCAACGCTATTATTTACTGGCACTTTAAGTTGACTGTAAATTCTGTTTTGGAAGAACACACAGCGGTGCACGTTTCTCGTGCGTTTGTTAATGTGGGACTCTAGCTGCTGTGCGCGCGCGCGCGTGTGTGTGTGTGATGGTTTTCAAGTCTCCCCAACTTCTGATTACGCGTCACTCAAACGAGTTGGCCAGCACCCCTTTTCTTCTCCCTTTTTCTCTCTCTTTCTCATCCCACCTCAGGAATGGAAACTAATAAAGATGAGGATGAAAGTAAGTACATGTATGTGGTATGGGGAGAAATCTTTGAGCCAGGAGATAGAAGGCCTTGAGCAAATTACTTACTTCTCTCTCTCTCTCTCTCAAGATGGTTACTTTTAAGCTGAGGATGCAACCGTTTTGTGAGTAATTCACACAAAAGCGTAATGCATGTGGATGTGCTTTTAAAAGGTGAAGTGCTATTTAAAATCCAAAGACGAACCAGGAGTGCCTGAGGGGCTCAGATGGATAAGCATCCGAGTCTTGATATCAGCTCAGGTCATGATTGCATGGCTCGTAAGTTCAAACCCCGTGTTGGGCTCTCTGCTGCCAGCACGGAACCTGCTTTGGTCTCTGTCTCCCTCTCTCTCTACCCCTCCCCGGCTTGTACTTTCTCTGTGTCTCAAAACATAAATAAAAACATTAAAAAAATTAAAAAATATTTTTGAGGAATTCTAGTACAGATCTTCCTAGACTTACATCTTGATAAACCCATCGTAATTTGAAAATATCCTGAGTCAAAAATGCAGCCGTACACCTGACTTCCTGGCATCATATTTCAGCCTTAGCCTACCTTGAACGTACTCAGAACACTTACGTGAGCCTCGAGCTGGGCACATCATCTAACACAAAGGCTATTTTATAATAAAGTACTGAAGAGCTCATAAATTTACTTCATATGATATAGAGGAAAATCAAGCTTTATAATGAATTTCTAACCTATACTTAGAGCCTACACTTTAGTATATTTTACCAAACAACATTCCTGAAAAGAGTTAAGGAAAAGGAATAATCTTAAAGAGTTCCACAGGTAAGAACCAGTGTAGGGGAACATTCTATTAAGCAGGTTTTCATGCAGGGATCCAATAGCATGCAATTATTTTGTAATTGCCTTTCAGCCCCTTGCTATGTGATTATTCGTTTGGTTATACGTGCTTTACAAATTAGCGCCCCCAAAGATCTAAAAAAAAATTATACAGAACATGGTGATTATCCTCAGAGTTACATGTTTCTCAAAGGGTAATTGCCATTTAATTTGCGAGGTCTGAACTCATATCATGACCTCATGGTAATCGTGTACTTTACAGAGTGACTTGCCTGGCTGTTGGGGCCTCAAAATATTGTGCGCAGCTAAAGTACGAAAAGTGGTTGGGAACAGGGGCAAATCCAAAATGGTGAGCCTGGAGCTGCCTAGTTCACAGGAAATAGTGCTGAATGCACGTGTGCGCGTGTGTGCATACTCTTGCACATGTAAATACACACCTGCAGGTTCCTTAGGTCTCCCAAAGGCCACCCAATCCACAGAGGAAAGCTTTTACCCAACCAAGAGTAAACTTGAAAACCCACACACGTTTGTTAGATTTAGTAGACGGTCAAGGGAAGAGAAATATAAATGTCTCACCTTCCTTTTCAAATTAAGAACAAAAGTAAAAACATCTTTCATTAAATATAAGCAGTAAAAACACATAGCTTCGGAGGGAGAGCAAGAAAGATACAGGAGACTACCTCAAATCACAGAAAATCCCAGGAAATTACAGAGCTGTGTGTTTCATAGGAAGGCTGACCTGAATGTTTAGACATTATAAAATGCTAGGCTTTCTGGAGTGAACAGAGTGAGCCACTACCAGAGCCCAAACTGTGGTGTGCTGAAGCCAACTCCCCTAGGCTTTCAGGAACTGACCGTTCAACACTCAGGAATCTTGCAAACCGGTTGTTAAACTGTTGGAATCTTGAAATCGGCCATGGTGGGATTATTTACACCGCAGAAGGTGGCAAACACTGTAAGTCATTCTTTTTTTCCCCCCAGAGAGCCAGTTTACTAGCATACCTACGAGTTCAACTATCTTTAAAGGAACACTTTAATGAAAAGTCATTTTTCTAATAATTCTTATAGGACGGGTCTCCCTAGCCACAAACTCTTAGATTTTAACCCTTCCCTGAATGACTCCAAAACTAGTTTCTATTTTTCTCTCCTTTCTCTTAGGCTTTTTAGATATTTAAAGACCGTTACAATTGAACACTAATTTGTCAGAAGCCCATGTTTGAATATTAATATGTAAAAGCACAAGATTTGAATTTGAACCCAGATTAGACAATGCGGATTTGAATCCACCAGATGCATGGTTTGAACAATACCCTTCTCTTCATGCTTCTTCTTTCCCAGTTGTAAAAGGGACATAAGAGTTCCTACCCAATGGGGTCGGCGTACGAATACCTTCCTCACAGGGTTGTCGTGGGGATTAAGTAGATTATTACATGTAAAGCCGTTGGCACCCTGGCCATAGTATGCCCTCTGCGTGTGTTTATTATTGTCCTGATGATTGGGAAGATTATCGTGTGCACCTGGCACTGTGTAAACACTCAATAAATGGTAATTGTGTCTATTCTTGGTTCTACAGTTCTGTTATTATCCATTAGCATTTGGGTTAAAACATCTTTTTCTTCAGGGACTGGCAGGCTGGTGTCTCCTGGGCCACACCCTGGCTATTTAGAGGGTTCCTATTGTCCCAGCTGGTGCCATTTTCTGGGAGTGGACCTTCAGCTCTGAAAATGAGCAAACCCAAAGTAGGTAGGCAGGAGGCCCACAGTCCTTGAAGCGCAGCAGGGCAAGGAGAATCAGGTGACCTGTCCTTTCTGGTAGAATTTACTGCCTAGAACACACTATGAGAATGACATGACTCTGTCCTACATTTCCTTGGGATTTTTTTTTTTTTTTTGGACCTAGGGTACCATGGTGATAACACTGTTCCCCTTTGCCTCTCAAAAAATTTTTTTTAACCTTTATTTGTTTTGGAGAGACACAGAGAGACAGAGCATGAGTAGGGGAGGGGCAGAGAGAGACAGAGACACAGAATCTAAAGCAGGCTCCAGGCTCCGAGCTGTCAGCACAGAGCCTGATGCAGGACTCGAACTCACGAACGGGAGATCATGACCTCCGCTGAAGTCGGACTTTAACCAACTGAGCCACCCAGGTGCCCCTGCACCTTTCGCTCTTTTGTGGTTGGGCTGGGATGAGTGGAAGGAGGGTGGTTCTGCCCCCCACCACTTCCAAGCTTCCTTACCTTCTCCCTGTGATGGTGATCCTGTATTCGAGAACATTCTGAATTCAGAGAAGCCCAAAAGACTAGACAGCTAACATGAGCATTCCTGCGCCATTCCTAGGGGGCCATTCCATGAGCATGCCAATGCCAACGAAAAAGGGGGGCATCTCCTTGGCTTGTAGCCCTCTAGATAGGGCCAACTTGACATTCCGATGCCTTGGCTCTGTGGACTAAGTCCCCCAGAGCCTGCCGGCAAAAGGTCTTCCCTTAAAGCTCTAACTTATTAAGGAAAGAATTCTTAGCTCTGAAAAATACGTATGTCTCAACAGGTGTGCAAACTGGCCATCAGACTCCGTAAATGAAAACACATTCATGAAGGGGGCTCTATGACTGAAGGCCCAGAGGCCCGACTGCCTGGTACATTCTGCAACTTGATTTTTGCCCGAAGACCCCTAATACCGTGTACAGTTTTATGTGTTTTCTCTACAACCTCTAAAGTCATGCTGGAACCATGTCCCTCAATACTTTCTCTGTTGAATCATGATCTTCTCTTAGATTACAGAATTATGCAAAAATGACACCGCCCCTTCAAACCTCTGGTTACCCCCAGGAGTCAGGAACCACGGGGTAACCTTCCATTCTCCAGAATCCCAAGTTGGTTGTATAGGGTTTTTATTTATTTTGCCTGTAATCTCTTAAAAATAGTTTTACCCAGGGCGCCTGGGTGGCTCAGGCGGTTAAGCATCCAGCTTTGGCTCAGGTCATGATCTCACGGTTTGTGGGTTCGAGCCCCGCGTCGGGCTCTGTGCTGACGGCTCAGAACCTGGAGTCTGCTTCAGATTCTGTGTCTCCCCCTCTCTCTCTGACCCTCCCTTGCTTGCACTGTCTCTGTCTCTCAAAAATAAATAAAAAACATTAAAAAAATAGCTTTACCCAACTCAGTGCAAATAATGTCAATCTGGCATGATGACCCACTGAATCGGAGAAAGGAGGGAAAGGTGGAAGAAGAAGAAAATAATCACAGCCAATGGCACACACGAGTCCATGCTAAGAAGTCTGCACACACGGCATCATGAATATACCTAACCTGTGTGCACAGGATTACTGTCTTCGTTTTAGGGAAGAAACTGAATTCCAGACTGAACTTGGGGACTGAAGTTGTTAACCACAGATAATCAGTGGTACAGGATTAAAGGCGCTCTGACCTGAGAGCTTTATGCTTAACCATTACGCTTCATAGTCTTAAGCACTTTGGAATCTGGGGTTGAAAAGAAGGAAGACGTGATTATAGGAGTTGGCATGATTAACTATCTTACAACATGTAAGTCAGCTCTCGGAGGAAAAACCACCACCACCATTTCAGTGTCTGGCCACTTCTGTGGTGTAACTATTCTCACCGCGGTTGATTTCAAGCTCCCCACGGTTTGGTACCCAGCTTTTACAATCCCTGCACAACGCTGACTAAGTACGTAAAAGGATGGTGGGGGGGGAGCCGACGCAGGTGTGGAACCTGCCTCTTTACTTACACGCTGCTTTAAGCAAGACTCGGTCTTTCTGGGCTTCAATTTCCCCCCTCACCTGTAAAACAAGAAGATGAAAGAATAAATTGCCTCCACATTTTTTAAAAGCCTTAGGAAGGGTCTATCTGATGTGAGTTGGCAGTTTGGAAAGTATGGTGTGTTCCTTTAAATGTGAAAACGGGGAATGTGCTAGTCATTAAAAAGGTCACTTTTGAGAAGAAACGTTGTTTCAAGTTTAATGAAATTCAATAAATACAGCCATCTATTGTCCTTCCCACCCTTTATCTTGTCGAGTCTTCTTGAACTTGTTTTCTTATTGGATACAAGTTGGAACGGAGACAATTAGAGGCACTTTGCAATTTCACCTTGGAGGGATTTTGATTTTCCAACGCAAGAGTTCCTAAGCTAGAATGTTTAATAGAATTAGTTTCCTTGATAATCCTATTTATTATATTGCATGTGCATATAGAAGCACTGAGAAGTGATCCAAAAACTTCCTAACACTGCTAGAGAGTGTGGCCAATAAAAAGAAAAGTGCACGTATCAAAGTAGAAATTTCCAGAGAGCTTAGGGACGGATTTTTCTCCTCGTCTAGGCTGGGGAAGGCAGGCTGCTGGACAAGGCATGGACAGCCACCACCTCACTGGCCTTGTTGTGCGAAATGCAAAGGAAAAGAAAATGAGTTTCTGAATTCCTAAAATGAAGAGAAATTTATTGGTCATTGAATACATACGGGGTTTTGATTGACTTTCATAAAGCGTGTCATTCACTTTTCCACACACACACACCCTTTCTAAAACTGCTCTTTAAGTTTCAAGCCAGTATTTACGGTTGAGAATTAGTGTTCATTTAGTCTTTGGGAAGCATGATAATCTGCAAAGTAAGTTTGATGTTCTCATGTGGGAAACTTGGATGTGTCTGAGCTTTCTTCTCTAATAGGGAGACATCTTTCAGGCTCCCTCTTTCCTTCTGCAAATACTGAAGACACAGGCAGAGAAAGCACTGGGACCGCCAGGGTGAATGTGCCATGCCCCTGCCCTCTGAGGGCTCTCAAGTCCACGGGGCAGGACACCAGGTCAACAAAGAGTCTCAGCACAAGGCGCCCAGCACTGTAAGAGAGGAAAGAACAAGGCGCCGTGAGTGTGTGACTACCGAGTAGAACTAGACTGTCCCCGATACAGATACGCGGGTGCGTCATAGCCGTGTAGATTTTCTTGGTTAAAGTCATTTCCTTTTTCGGGCTGCCTGGGTGGCTCAGTCGGTTAAGCATTGGACCTCGGCTCAGGTCATGATCTCATGGTTCGTGGGTTTGAGACCCACATCGGGCTCTGCACTGACAGATTCTCTCTCTCTGCCCCTTCCTCACTCTCTTTCTCTCTCTCTCTCTCTGCCCCTCTCCCCTCAAAAATAAATACGTAAACTTAAAAAATCATTTCCTTTTTATTGATTTGTACAGAATTTTAACAGTACACAGAGACAAACTGAAGACTTTGTTTTTATCTTTTCATTCTTGCAGTCAACTAAAATATGCACAGTATGTTTGAATTTACAAACACAGATTCATTCACACATTGCAAAAAGGAGTATGTTTCATCTTTAATCGGAGTCCCTTAGCTTGGGTACACAGTAGAATTAATGGCCTGGGATGCTTTCTAAAAAGACCTGGGAGAAATCACGAGCAAAGATAAGACGTCCTAGATGCAATGAGAGATGCTGGCGGAGTCTCTCCCGCCTGCCCAGGGCCCCACACAGACCACCCACATTAATGGTGCATCAGGGCTTGAGGACTTTGGAGGCTAAGCCATACCTCTGTCAAGGGGAGGTCAGCACCCCGGGCGCAGATCTGCCCTGTTGTGAAGGAGAAGGCCTCCTTGCCCCTCGAAAATGAATTAGTGCTTGAAATGCCGCAATTCAAATGGATAGCCATCACTTTTCTGGAAGTTTTATTTTCCTCAACAATATAAGTGCCTCCGAGGAAGGACGCTAAAACTGATTGGCTTTTGGCATCTTTTGGGGCTCATTGCCTGGTACCAAATTTTGAAAGAAGGGATCAAGGTCAACTTAAGAGGCTTGGGTCCTCTAATGAGAGTTTTGGGAAGGAAAGAGCTATGGCGGGCGCTCTGCAGGTGGCATCCCTGAGCACCGACCCACGGCTCCTCCCACCAGCCCACCGCCTTCAGGCAGAATCAGTCCTTCATTTAAAGACTTACAGTAATTCTGTTCGTGATACTAGTAGTATTCCTAATACAATAATTCTCTAATTACATGGATGATTTTTTTTCCCATCTAGTTTTGACCTCCTGTTTGTTTTGAGTGGGATTCGTGTCAACACAAGCAGATAAGCAGACAGAAAAAATAAAATTCGTAAGACATAAAAAGGAACCCCTCCCCCCAAAACCCTCTGCAGAATCTTTACAAAGTGCCTAGGACAGGCCCACGGAGCAACCCCCTGTGTGCCTGTCACACCATGGGGACGCCCCACTCCGGGTCAGAATGACAAGTACCTGGCCATGAAGCACTTAGCACATTCTGAGTGCCCTGCGAACGCTGCGGGTATGAGATTGTCTTCCGAGGACGTCTCCTCGGAGGAAGGTGCTACGCAAATACCAGCATTGTTATTCTCCCAGCACAAATTTATAATTGACTTTCTGTTAAACATTGCAGCAAGTTAAATTAATTCGGGATGATTACAGTCATTAAACAAATGCCTGGTAATGACTGCTTTCTTATTTCGGCACTCCTCAACCCACGGGGGTAACACCATATAAGGCTTTGGCTCCATTGTCAGATGATTTGCAACGCACAACCTGCGTTTTGGAACAGAGCATGCGCACTGCTGTGTAGCAGCCGGACCGTGGTTTAAGGTTACTGGCCGGACTCATTTACCTCGGAGATTTTCCCATGGCTCTGGCTATCTGGTTAGATACAGTTTATTAGTTCACCACAGCATACAAGTAGCTTAAGGCAACTTCTACCTGTTTAAAAACAAAAACAAACAAACAAACAAAACCCAAAAACAAACAAAAAAAGAAGTTGTGCTTTTCAAATCAAAACGCAAGGCAGGAATTCTCCCACATGTATTCATCTGATGCTGAAGCCAACCGACACGATGGGGACAGTGACGAGTGCTAGCCTGCTTGCGCGTCGGAACGGTCCGCCAAGAATCCCCGGGCGTCTCCCAGCGAGCAGGACGCAAACGGTTAAGCCCCAAAGGCTGCGAGTGGAAACACTGCCTGAGCGCGGAGAGAAGGGAGGTGCTCCTGACAGGTGTGGACGCGGAACCTGCCCTTCTTCGACCGGGCTGTGCATGCGAGGCCGTGGCCCCGGTGCCCCGGTGCCCCTCCCTGGAGCCGGGCCTGAGTCGGTGGGGGACCCCACACGCCAGCGCCCGGCCAGGCGGCTGACCCTGCCTGTGCAGCCCCGCCGGGCAGACCGGGTCCCCGAAGTGTCCTTCTCCTACGGCCACGCAGCGTCCTCGCGGGAGGAGTATTTACCTGTGGCTTAGCCAGGAGCAGAGCAGCCGTCTGCACCGGCGCGAGGTGGCTTCCGAGTTGGCAGCCCGAGCGTGCAGCAGAGCGGGTCCCGCGGGGAGCCGGGTGGCCAGCTGGCCCTCGAGGAGCCCGGCTGGGCCCCGGCACCTGCGGGCACGGTCAGGGGCGCTGCTCCACCTGCAGGAGGGAAGGCTGGGACAGAGGAGACCTTGCTGGCCACGGGCCGTCCGGCCGGGGCCTGTGCAGGAGGCACCTGGACCCAACCAAGCCACGGGACAGTTCGGGCTGGTCACAGGGGCTGCCGCGGGTCCCCGGTCCTGCTAGGACTCGGTGTCAAGGAGAAACCCAGACTCACTGACCTAATTCAATCCAGTGCTCTCTGGACGCGGGGACAGCTGCCGACTGGCAGCGACACAACCAGCCGTCAGTGGAGAATCGCTGTGCGTGCAGCCCGAGAGCAGGACCGTCCGACTCCGGTCACCTGATGGCGTCTCCTGATTTTCCTAACTAACCACGCGGGCGAACGCCCAGTTGCGCGCAGCAGCCCGCCTCCTGCGCAGCCATCCCCGGCTCGGGTCGGAAATCGGCGTGCGACGCAAGCCTGCTTTCCACCGGCTGCTCTCTGTGTGATGCCACGCAGCCAGCACGGGTCACGCTGACAACAAAGAAAAAAGCAGAAAGCCGCACTGATCTTCTCCTGCGATGGTGGCGGAACGTACCTCCCCTTTGCGATGATGCCCTCCGGGTGCCAGTGCACGCGCGCGTGTGCGTGAGCTCGCGCGTGTTTTAATTCATCTAATCGAAGAGACTAACAGACACCCTCGTGGATGTGGCTTTTAATGATCTGGAGGAAAAAAAAAAAAAAAGGGCAGCCCGTGGAGACGGCAGCAAATTTAGGTTATTGCCAATTCGAAATACTTTGTGGTTTGCGGAGCCCAGCCCTAAGGGACCAGCTCGGTAACTGAGACAGCGATGGTAGATAAAGAAATAAAAATGACATGCATAATGGAGGCTGTGCGAGAAGGCTGTCAGAGCGGCAGTTCGTGGATGGCAATTTCACCAGGCTGAGATTGAATAATTCATAGAGTGAAATTGCCCTGCTTTTCACCTTTCCATTTAAACCGGCATGATCTGAATCTCTAATAAATTTTCAAGATAAAGTAAAATGCCAATTGGAAGCTGAAGAGCTTTTAACACCAGATGCCGCAGCCCCAAAATCTTTCGGTATCTGTCACAATTATCCTGTGAGAACTGCACTTCATCACGAAGCGCCGTTACCAGGGAAAATGACTGTGATTACAATGGCAACAATAGAATGCCACCAAATGATCTCTAATTTACCTAATTTGCTAAGGCTGACTGTGCGGGGGTTAATGTCCATTGTGCGACGCCACGCCTGGTACCCGTGGATCTAGCTCGCCCCAGAACACCAGCGAGGCGCTGTGTGAAATAAATACCTGAACTCTGAAAGCCCAGCGAAGGGCGTTCTCCTAGGTCGCAATGCCTCGTTGGTGTGCGTTTTTGCATTCCCCGCCCCAGTGCTTACTACTCCAAGTGCCTGTTTGGGAGAAATGGTGAGCCTGTGGTGGATTTGCGGCTGATGCCTGGATGCGGGAGAGTGCAGACTTGTTAATTTATATATGTGTAAAGGCATGCGCTTCCTAGAAGGGGGGGGGGGGAGATTCTGCGTGGGGAGAGTAGTCTAAAAATGTGGTCCAGATGCAGGCTATGTCTTTGTTTCTTCTTCCAAACCCCTGCCTGCTCTCAGGTGAGAGACCCCTTCAGGAAACTAGAGTCCTGGTGTGATGTGTTCAAAACCTCTCTGATCGAAGAGGAGCTCAGCAGACACATCCAGGAATAACTCTGCAGCTCTTATGAAAAGTGTGTATTTCCGACCGAGCGATTAACTGACGCTTTCTTTGGCTGTGGGTGTGTCTGCTCCCTCTCTAGTGGAGTGGAGCCCAAAGAGGACTTTTTCTGGCAGCCTGCGTGGTCCATGTCCGGGGAACTGTGCCCCCGTGAGGAGGCGGCTCAGCCCATAAAGCCTAATTGGGGGACAGACACTGGCCATCGTTTATGAGGCCCGGTGACTTCCAGAATTTTACCCTCTGTGGCATGAAGGCAGTGTGTGCGGTCTTGCTAAGTGATTTAAGTGTGCCAATCTGAGGGACGACAGTCCTTGGGGAGGAAGGTAGGTTTGAGACCTAGCTGTCTAATACTGTTGAGTGATTTCCGTGAGACCCTTAGCTCTGATACGCTTCCTAATCCGTCATGCAGCCTCCCCTTCCCATACACCCCCAGCACTGTCGTCGGCAGCAGGGAAGTATTTCTAATCATTAGTATAACTGATGAGGTTCTTCTCCTCTGGTTTCGGGAGGGATATGTGTTTTCTTTGTTTTGTTTTGATGCTGTACTTTCTTCCCACTGACTGTGATTCTCACCGCCCTCACGCTACCTAGCAACTTCTTTTTTTCCTCCTGTGTTTTTTCTAAATATAAATGAAAACATAGCATTTTGAAAGGTGATTTAAATATAGTGTCTCTTCCCTGTATCTAAATGCATTCAAGGTTCTAATGCTTTTCAAAGGAAAGGGGGAAAACAGTTTTACTTAGTAAATACTTTTTTTTTAAATAGTAAGCAATTCACTAGATATCGTTATGTTACCATATTGTTTTCTTTAGCTAGCTCACATTTCTAATACTGAACCCATTATTCTTATCTTTCAAGAAAGAGGCTTGGCTGTTAGTGACAAAGGGCTTTTCACAAACCTGCACTGTCTCTGGGCTGGTGTTTTCTTTTTTACTAAAACACAGTCTCGAAATTTTGTAAAGGGCTTTTCATTTCTGCACTTTCAAGCTCTTTACCCTGTTGAAACTTTGACTATTAATCATTGAACAAACTGCTTTATGTGCCTCATATTTTAGTAATACAGGTGTACTAAAATTATTCAAGAATAATTGCAAATCAGACTTGGTTACCTTTTGGGGGCTCAGAAACTACTGAGTTTCACTTGATAAAAATAGCAAATTTGAAGCTCGTAGTTCTATGATTTGAGTATTTATATTTACATTCTTGGGAAATGAGGCGTCTGTTTCATTGTTTTTTTTTTTTTTTAGGATGCAGTCACCTATCGTGTTAACGCTATTGTGTGTTAGTGCTTGGTGATCCTGAAATTTAGTTGTTTTGCCACAAAAAACAGGTAAGGAGGCATACGCAGAGCTGCCCACTGCCCTAAAACTCTTGAACTCCAGTCTTTCCCTGAAATTGAATTTTCTTTTCAGGCGTTATTTAAGTAAGTGAAATTATATATACGTCATAAGAAAATAAGTTCACTAGGCAACTTTTAATCTATTATTGAGCATTCATTGTCTATGGATATTTCTTAACCTAGAATGCTCTCAACAAGTGTCACATAGGTGAAAAATACTATGAGGATACGTACAGTTGCAGGAACTTGAAAAATAATCAACTCCGGAAGTATCCTATTAGAGGTTAATTTGGGTGAATCTCAGACAATCATGGCTTAACACTATTTTCTGGTGCTTTGTTTTTTTTTTTTTTTTTTTGGTGGGCATGAGAAAGAGAGGTGAAACGTTAACCCCTCCCTCCCTACTCCTGCCAATTATTACAGAGCATTGACTGTAGTTACGAGGAGTGATTTAAAATTTAAACACCCAGAAGCAAACTCAGAGAATCCCCCAAGATGCCTTGTGCTCTAGGACAGAGGGGATATTGTACGTGCAGGGAACAGATCGGCGGTTACTGGGGGAAGGGTGTTGGGGTGGGCAAAATGGGTGCAGGGTAGCAGTTAAGATGGTGACAGATGGTAATTAGACTTTTGGTGGTGATCACTTTGTAGTTTATACAGATGTCAAATTATAATGCTGTATACCTGAAACTTACATAATGTTTTATACCAATTTTTTACCTTAATAAAAAATCTATGTAAACTAAGAACTTCTTAAAGACGGTATAAGTTGTATCGCTTAATCACTGAAGTCTTTTCTTGACATTTGTGGGTTTTATTTTATTTATTTTATTCTAACATTTATTTTTGAGAGAGAGAGAGAAAGACACAGAACACGAGTGGGGGAGGGGCAGAGAGAGAGGGAGACACAGAATCTAAAGCAGGCTCCAGGCTCCGAACTGTCTACACAGAGCCCAACATGAGGATTGAACCCACGGACTGCGAGATCATGACCTGAGCTGAAGTCAGACACTTAACTGACTGAGCCACCCAGGTGCCCTGACTATGGTCCAGCTTAGAGCAAAATAAAACAAAACCCACTTCAGGACAATATATATTAAGGTCTACTTAATATCTGTTAGCTAGTTAACCAAGGCTGTAGTGAATAGATGCATTTCACATATAATCAAGTAGAATGTTCATAGTTGGTATGGGATTTCTCTAATTAGCATACGTTACAAGAACAATGGCATAGTGTATTTCCTCCTAAGTTTTAAGTGTGTCATAATGAAACATGCTTTTACCAAGTACTAATATTTGTGCTATACTAGGTGGCCACAAAAGGAAAAGGCAAGTGAGACAGAAGAAACAGCTAGACATGAAAGAAAGCACTCTTACTATTGAGTTATTTAGGGAGGCTTTTTTTTTTAAGTGGCATGATCAAAAAAAGTTTAAAATCTGTTATCTATCGTCTTCTTCTTTTGTTTTTTACTGTTTATTTTTGAGACAGAGCGCAAGTGGAGGGGGCACACAAAGAGAAAGGGAGACACAGAATCTGAAGCAGGCTCCAGGCCCTGAGCTGTCAGCACAGAGCCCGACGCGGAGCTTGAACCCACAGTCTGTGAGATCATGACCCGAGCTGAAGTCAGATGCTCAACTGGCTGAGCCACCCAGATGCCCCCGTGAGCCATCTTTTTAAAGAGCCTCTTCTCTCCAGGAAGAGAATCTTGCCAACATTTTAGTATGAAAATTTGCAAACATACAGAAAAGCTGTCCATCCATCAATCCATCTTATTGTTCTGACGCATTTCAGAGTAAGTTGCAGACATCAATCCGGTTGACCACTACGGATATATCTGCTGAAGTGTTTGACTAGAATTCAGTATTCATTTACAGAGATTCCTTTAAGTAATATTTACATATGATGAAGAAAGAGGGGCACCTGGCTGCCTCAGTTAGTGGAGCGTGTGACTCTTCATCTTGGGGTTGTAGTTTCGAGCCCCATATTGGGTGTGGAGATGACTTAAAAATCAAATCTTTAAGGAGCACCTGAGTGGCTCAGTAGGTTAAATATCTGATTTTGCCTCAGGTCATGATCCCGGGGTTGTGGAACTGAGCCCAGCGCTCAGAGTGGAGCCTGCTTAGGATATTTTCTTTCTCTCTCTCTCTCTCTCTCTCTCTCTCTTTCTCTCCCCCCCTCCCCTCTGCCACTCTTCCCCACTTGTATGCTCTCTCTCTAAAAACATAAAATAAAAATAAATAAAATCTTAAAAAAAAACTATATGTGACAAAGCAAGAATTTTCAAGGACAATGTCCTGTTATTTCCTATAAGGCAGTAACTTTCTTTAACATGATGCATAGTTTGATGCAAACCCTACTGGCCCTGGGACTTACACGGACTGTACAAAGCCCACATTTACGGGGGAAGGAAGCGAGCTCTTCCCGTCTCCATCTCCATCAGGCGAATTCTTACCCACTCTCCAGGGTAACTTGGGTAGTTTGGCATCACTATCAGGATGGGGGGGGGGCGGTCAGGGTGCACATCAGTAATTCCCAGGGTCTGTTTCTGTTCTTGGAGTTTTCCTTTCTGTCTCCTGTAGGCGAGCGGCGACCCATGCCTCTTGAACAATCACCCACTGCCCTTCCGCACAGCCTCTTCTCTGCCTCCCCCTTCGCCCCCCAATGTACCCCACTCAGCTTCCTCTCCTCCATGTTCCCCCAACTCTTTTTTTTTCTCAGAAAAAGGGAACACATTTCCTCATTTTGCAAGTGATTCTACTGCATCAGGGAAATTCTTTATGGAAAGCAAAAATAGAGAATCAACAAGAACTCTGAAATGGATTAGTTTCTCTTGGTCTTAATAAAAATGAGTCAAGGATCGCCCTTCAAGACCTCTTCACGACTTCACCTCTGGGATCCAGCCTCGTGGCCACGATTCAGCCACTCTTCTAACTGAGCCCTAGACCAGGCCTGTCTAAGACCCGCGCTGGTCTCCTCGGAACAAAGACTACTGCAGTCCTGCCGAAGTCTGCCAAGTTTCAGAGACCATGGTGTTCAATCACTGGTTCCGGTTCATAGCATCTCCTTTCAGTAATCACAGAGGTCTTCTGTCCTTGGCCCCGCCCCTGGGTGGGTACAGGGATTTGCACAGCTTTCTTCCCAGGCCTTGGTCCACCCACCCATGTCAGTCACTTACTAGGTGGCTTCTCCCTTGGCCATCTTTCTTCATTGGGTTCAGCATGCCTAACGCTTCCATTAGATATTAAAGATGTTCCATAGTTCAGGCTGGGTCTAGCCTTGGCTGGTATTCCACTGATGTGCCTACTTTGTTAAAGTACTTGTTGTTCTAATGGACTGGTGAGGAAGCTCCTCAGAACGAGTGTAATCTGTGTTGTGACTCCGCCAGCGGCGTTACTCTGGGCCAAGTCAAGGAAGCATTCTGAGCTTCACGTCTTCAAAAGTTTGCTAAGTATTTGGCAATGGTTGGCGGCTACTTTGCATTCACCAGAGGTCAGTGTCACCATCATCACCAGCATCATCACGTCAACACAAAGCACCATCCATCTTCCTAGAACTCAACTGGCCCTCCTTCCAGCAGGGCTATTCAATAGATCCCAGCAGGGACGTCCGGCTGGCTCTGTAATAGGGTATGTGACTCTGGATCTTAGGGTTGTGAGTTCAAGCCCCACGTTGGTCATGGAGCCTAATTAAAATTAATAAAACTTTTTTTAAATGCCCTGATTAAAAAAAAAACCTTAGATACTAGCAGACTGCTTTCTCTTCCTATGTCCAAATTTGCTCATCTTGAGAGACGTCCTATTAAAATTTTCTTTCTTTAAGCTCTAAAAATGCCCCCAGCTTTTAGCTCAGCATGATACAGAATCAACCAATAGAACTCAATAAAGGCTTAAGTTGGAGGAAGATCAAAAATAGCATCATGGAAGATTAACTTTCTGCCACATCATCTCCTGATCCCTTCCATCCCACAAAGCATAGCAGGTGACTCAGGATACACCAGAGAAATACAGCCGTTAGACCCAGCGGGAGGGGCCACTGCGCTGGGCCCACACTTCTGAGAAATGCACTCGGGGGGCCCAGATTTGCCCCTTTACTGTCACTCCCCGTTACAGGCTTCCCCATAGGACAAGAAGTCAGTGGGTCAAGGGGACATGTCTACCCAGAATCTGTGCTTTACCACATGCCTACAGCACGCACCTCGGAGTCTGAGTTCCCACACAGACACCCCTGCACGCCAGGGTGTGGGCGGCCGAGTGAGCTGTGCTGGTGGCGTTGGCACCAGGAGGCCTTGGAGGCGAGAAGAGGCTGTGGGGAGCAGCTTCCCGGGGGCCGGGCACCCCAGGGGCGGGAGAAGCCTCTTCTAAGGCCACAGGGAGCTGGGAGCGCACAGAGGGGGGAGGCGGGCCAGAGCCAGCTAGCCACATTCCGGGACGGACGCCAGAGCAGGGGACAATCCTAAGGTCGGCTCTGGCCTCACATTTATCCTGGTGAGAGAGCAGACTCTATTTAACAACACGTTGGCTTGATTTATACCTTTTAAATATTTGGAGGCGTGGTATGGAGGCCACTGGGACCCTTGCCCAGCCCCGCAGATGCTGGGGCAGGCCCCCACCCAAGCTGGCTCCTGGAGGTCTCTGTTCTCCAGAGACCTGACCGCTTGGTAGGTGTCGGAGTGGTGGGCAAATCCATTTTTACTCTTACCGCCAAGGGAGGAAGGCGGTTACTGACGTCTGGCCAGCCCATGCTTGGGCTGAAGTTTTTAATCCAAAAAATTTTAAGTTAAGTCCATTCCAGAAGTATGAAAGTCCCATTTGTATGTACATGTGTTCTACCGAGTGAAAATAGGGCTCTCTCTCTCTCCTGGCACACCAAAGGAAACAGCCAACAGTGCTGGTGGTGTTCTCTTTTGGTTTTTCTTGCCTGGCCTAGTCCAAAAGCCTGCAGTCGGCTGAATTAGACGTGCGGCCACCAGGATTGCCGTATGGAAAGAGGTACAGTGAAAGGGGCCATTCTACTGAGCCAGCTGAAGACATGATCTCTGCCTCGATGCCCTGACGTCAATATTCAGTGCTGAACATTTTTCTTAATGTTTTTTAAAATTTATTTTGAGAGAGAGAGAGAGAGAGAGGTAGGGGAGAGAGAGGAGAAGAGAGAGAATCCCAAGCAGGCTCCTCGCTGTCAGCACAGAGCCCAATGCGAGGCTTGAACTCGCGAACCATGAGATCATGACTTGAGCTGAAACCAAGAGTCAGATGCTTAACTGACTGAGCCACCCAGGTGCACCCCGAACAGGTGACTGTAAAACAGAGAAGTGAAGAAATTAATATGTGAGGGGAGGAGACCCGTTGTTTCAGAAAATAAAACCGGTGCGAATATGATCATTTTCTGAACGGGTCTTCCGTAAGAAATTTCAGGAGACAGAGAAGAAGAGACTGGAAGTCCAGGCAGGACCGTGCCTGGGACCGTGCAGGGGTGTGACACACAGCATCAGCTCGGCGAGGCACAGCACACGGACTAACAGTCTGCGGCCAGACAGCGAGGGCTTGACTCCTGGGTTTTTTTTTTAAATGTTTATTTATTTTGAGAGAGAGCGAGTGAGCAGGGCAGGAGCAGAGAGAGTCGGACAGAGAAAATCCCAAGCAGGCTACATGCTGTCAGCGCAGAGCCAGACACGGGCCCTGATCTCACAAACCCGTGAGACCGTGACCTGAACTGAAACCAAGAGTCAGATGTTTAATGAATGGAGCCATCCATCCAGGTGCCCTTTGAATCAGGTTTTGTAACTTCCTATCCATGGGACCTTTGAGGAGTTTCCAACTCTTCTTTGTTTCTCAGGTTCCTCTGGTGCCCTCCGCATAGGGTAGGGCCGAGGATCGCCTTTGTTAATATTTGCAAGAACACTCAGGAGAGTGGCTGGCATGTAGCAAGGGCTAACTTGCTGAGTAACCATAAAAACGAAAGATGAAGAAACCAAAGTGCAAGGAGATGACTGACTTGCTTCCAATCACACAGTGAATAAAAGACCCACCATCCCAACACAGACACTCAAACATCAGGTGTATTTCTGAAAATTGCACCCTGCCCAGGAGCCGATGCTGGCCAGAGTCAAAAAGATATTTGTGCACTTATATTTCTAAAAGAGAAACTAAAAACAACTTTAAAAAATCCTACGGTACAGCTACCCTGATAAGATTTGAAGTTTTGTCCTACCGTTTCTGTGTTTTACTTTTCACGTTGTCTTTCCCCTTTCAAGCTAACTTCTTACTCCCAACCGAGAAGTCGGTCAAATCTCTCATTGCCTCGCTTGAGTTAACTACTCCAGAGAAAAGGCTAGTGCCACACACACATACACACACACCATCATACGGTGCAGGATCATTACAAAAGGGATACAAATGGGGTACCAAGGTGGCTCGGTTCGTTAAATGTCCAACTCCAGGTCATGATCTTGCGGTTTTGTGAGTTTGAGTCCCATGTTGGGCTCTGCACTGGTGGCGTGGAACCTACTTAGAACTCTCTCTGTCTCTGCTCCTCCCCCATTCGCACTGTCTCTGTCTCTCCCAAAATAAGCAAATCAACCTACAGAAAATACAAATAGATGAAAGGAATTGAAAAAAAGCACTGAAGCATAAAGAGGGAAATAAACCTCAGCTATAATCCTACTACTCTCGAGATCGGCGGTGTGTGTGTGTGTGTGTGTGTGTGTGTGTAAACAAAGTCGGAGGATTGGATTTAAATTGCCTACTCTTCTCTGTAAGCTCCTTTTTTAAACAAGTCTATCAAGAGTGTTTTTCCAAATCACTAAAACAGTTTTTAAAAACAGAGCCCTTTAATCGCTGTGTATTATTCCAATATACAGTCCCTTCCGTGGGACATTTAAGTTTTTCCAGATTTTTACTAGCGTGGATGTAATTGGATGACATTAAAGGTTTAATATGGTCACATTCATGGAGGCATAAAGTAGGCCTGTTTTCTCGGCTGTAGATTTATTCCAAAGCAACAGAGGTCCACCCTCCTCGTCCTAGGGACCCACTGAGTGCTCTACGTTGGGGCCATCTGGACTTTCCTTCTTCCCAGGAGCAGGTCAACAGGCCTCTGCTATCAAAAGTATGTGCTCAGGAAGGAAAGTCAACTGAAATCCAACAAACTAAGAATCCTAGACAGAAAAGGATTAAAGGTTTATTATTTTTTATGTTTATTTTTGACAGAGAAAGAGAGAGCTCGGGCTGGGGAGGGGCAGAGAGAGAGAGGGAGACACAGCATCTGAAGCAGGCCTCAGGCTCTGAGCTGTGAGCACAGAGCCTGACGTGGGGTTTGAACTCACAAGCCATGAGATCATGACCTGGGCTGAAGCTGGACGCTTAACCGAATGAGACACCCAGGTGCCCCCAAAGTCTTTTTTTTTTATTAGTTTACTTTTTAAATTAAATTCAAGTTAGTTAACATACTTGACTTTAGGAGTGGAACCCAGTGATTCATCTCTTACATACGACACCAAGAGCTCATCCTGAAAAGTGCCCTCCTAGTGCCCATCACCCATCTAGCCCATCCCCAGTTACCCCCTCCAGCTTTTGAATTGCTAGAGTCCAGAGGGAAAGGGCCAGACCAGAAGCAGACAGGTAGAATGTTCTGACATGGGGAACGAGGGCCGGATTCCTCAGGAGGGAAGGAATCCTCAAGACGCTGGTGGTCGTAGGAGCTATGGATTGGGCCCTTAGGGGTGACCTGGGGACTATCCTACACTCCTGCTGCTCAGTTTGACCCAGAGGGCTGTGAAGTCCGTGCGAGCCTAGATAATAAAACTCACAGGAAACATACCTTTCTTAAATTCCTGTACTACCTAAACTTAAGGATCCTCCACAATCCCAAAGGACAGTAGGGTGAAAAATAGAACTTAAAAAAATGACCGACTCCGTTTCTTACCAGCCAAACCAGACTTAATTTGTTTAGAGAGACTCTTTGGTGCCTAGGGATCAGGTGTACTTCATGCCTGGAGCACCTGGCTGGCTCAAGGGTTGTGAGTTTGAGGCCTGTGTTGGGTGTAGAGCTAATTAAAAGACAGTCCAAAGTGGACTTCAAGTCTGCCGCTGAAATAACACTATTCTCACATGTGCAACTTAGATGCCACATGAGCTGTTTAGGATAAATTACTACAAATGAGATTACTGGAAAAAAAAGCAGGTTTTTTTTTTGGTATAATTGTGTCTTATTTATAAGTTTCTGTATTGTTGAAGTCCACCGATTCTGTTTATCCCACACAAAAGATTATTAAGGAAAGGAGGAAAAGCAAAATTAGCCAGGCTAATTGATCATTAAGTATAATCGACCATTAAGTATAAATTTCCATTTATAATTCAGCCCGTCCCAGAAGACTTCAATTACTGGGTTACTTTATTGAGAAGCCCAAGAGATAATCATTAAGTATTTAAGCAAAACAACAACACGCGTCGCCCCGCGAGAAAGGGAGGTGTGCCTTATCAGTTATGTGGGCTGTCACGAAATGATCTGGAAGACTAGAAACAGACACGGGAATAAATAAAACCAACTCTGAACCAACACCGACCCCCCTCCCCAAATTTAAAATCTCAGCATCTTCTCAATGGTCTGAGGACAAAACCCAAGTCCTTGGCAGACACTCTAGTCGTATGACTTTGGTCAAGCCACTTGACTTCTCTGAGTCTCACCTTCTCCTTCCACACGGTAATAAGGACCAGCCTCACGGACGTGGCAGGAGCATCCGACAGTTAATATGTGTGATGAACTAGAAAGGTGCCTGGCGTGTGTGAGCTCTATGTAAATATGACCTTCATGAGCCGCAGCATGCCACCCAAGGAGGCCCTCCTCCCAGTGCTCCAGGGTCACCTCTTCCTCATGTTGGGCCCCACCTGCACTGAAACGTGTCCTGCTCTGACCTTTCCATGATGTCATTCCTCTTGCCTTTGTGCATGCTGCTTTTCCACCTGGAAAGACCTCTACACCTTCTGTTTCTAGCAAATTCACCTATCGTCCTTCCAGACTTACCTCCTGGGCCACCCCTCCCCCTGCAAAACCCTTTCAGTACGAGCTGGGCACCCTTCTTTATGTTCAGTTAGGAGATTTAGCAGAGTGTACTTTAACTGCCCACTGCGCAGCTGGACCCCACTCAAGGGGTGAGCTCCCTGAGCCCAGGGGGACATTCCACATTTATTGTCCTATCTCCAGGGCCCAGCCCAGGGTGGCCCGTCATAAACACTGAATCATCATGGCTAGATGACTATATTTGTCATAGGTCACTGTGGGGGAAAATGGGATGCTCATATTTGTAAAGTGTGTTCAAACATTTCCGCAAACGTTTCCTTTGATTTGCGTGGACACGCAAGCAGAGAGAATTCCTGCTTTTACTCATGTGGAAACTGAGGCCCAGGGCGCTGCCTGGTTCCTTGCACCCCCACTCCTGGCAGGGCGTTCTGAGCATTACCTGCTCTGTCTCCCTGAAGCAGTCTCTAGAAGGCATTGCATGTGCGTCTGCCTAAGGGCTGACCTCCCCGAGAAGGGGTTAGGAGGTCAGAAAGGGCAGCGTCCGTCCATGAGACAAAGCAGCAGGATGCGGAAGTGAGTGGGCACATGAACGAAGGGACACAGAAGCCACAACAGTCTGGGGAGGGACTTTGGGTCTTTGGGAAGGTGAAGGAAGGGGGTGGCTGATGGGCCCTGCCTCCTGGTTGCAGACGTGGACCAGAGAGAACTTCTGCCACTTTCGCAGAAGGCTCTGGGCCACCACCGCCACACAGGTCCTCTTTCCCCCTGTTGCCCGCCTCTCTAGGCCTCCAGAACTTTCAGTCTGCCTCCATGATTCTTGCTCATGGCCACGTGGACATGATTCAGGGTTCACAAACCAAATGGACAGGGCTGCATGCCCTCTGTCCTCCTCCAACTCCAGGGAACTTTCCATTCTAAGGCTGTGAGCAAGACCTCGTTAGTTCTGTCTCTGTTAAACCACGCTACGGGCCTTGAGAAGATCGGTGGGCAAGATGGGTCCACTCTCAGCCTCAGCTGCGTCTGCGTCCAAGAAGAAGAAATACTCTTGAGAACCTCATTCCCCAGACACCAGGAAGCAAGTGGCATGATCTCACTGCCCCCCTTGGAGCCTTCTAATTAAATGACATTTTATTAGAAGTTGTGTGACGTTGAGCTGAAGGGCTGTGCCACGTGCCTGAGTGTTTAGTCGCTTCTGGTCGATCGTTCTTGACAGATCACTTCCCAGATTTCCATAGGTGACCTCATTTGTTCCCACCACCCTGAAGTTGGAACATACTGAACTGAGAAAACAGAAAGCTGTCTAGATGGTGAGCAAGCACATCAGAAACTCGGGGGCCCCTGACTGCAGAGCTGGGGATCGTGGCTTGCCCCTCTGAGGATATTCCAACCAGGATCCACAGAACTCCCGATCCAAGGCTGGCCTGCCAGGACGATCAGTGGAAGCACCAGCTGCCCGGCCTCGGAAAAAAAGGGCTCTGAAATCAAATTTTGAAGACTGAGCAGGTTGGAAAGAAAAGGGGCAAGTGAACTTTCACACCAGGTTCAACAGAGGCAGGGTCCCCTTTTCATTCCTGTATCATGAGCGTGAGCTCTTTTGGCAGAGGAATCATAAATGGTCATGTAGTCTCCAAAAAGATGCCATGCATCTATGACAGTCCATTATGATGCCAGTAGATGGCAGGAAGGCGGCAAGAGACGGCATCAAACTCGTGGACCGTGGGGTGGCTCAGACCTGGCTCTCAACCCAGCTTCACTGTGACCTTGGCTTTACGACCCTAAGAAGTTGTTCATTCTCTCTCGGCCTGAGTTTCTCACTTTTTGCAAGGTGGATAATAACCAGCTTACAATATTGTGAGGGGTGGGGGCACCTGGGCGGATCAGTCGGTTGAGCACCAGACTTTAGCTCAGGCCATGACCCCACGGTTCCTGGGTTCGAGCCTCGCATCAGGCTCTGTGCTGACCGCTAGCAGAGCCTGAAGCCTGCTTCAGTTTCTGTGTCTCCCTCTCTCTCTCTGCCCCTCCCTCACTTGTGCTCTTTCTCAATATAAACATTAATAAATTAAAAAAGATTGTGAGGGGCCCTAGGAGCATGTGTCTCTGACACTTAGAACACCAGCTCACAAGTAGGTGCTCAGTAAAAACTGCTGGGAGGATGGAATAAATTTGAGGTGACGTCTGGTGCACCTCACGTGGGGCCTGGTGCCTGCTGGAAACCAGAGCTCTTGGCTACAGCAAAATTCGTGGAAGTCCTGGAAGCCAGTAATCTGCCCTAAACGAATGCAGCACAAAATAAGAATAAATGTGTATGAAAGAGACAATTTGTTCGACGACTGTGAAACCACGCCCAATTCTCATTCTGGCCGTTTGAAACACTAGAGGGGAAGAAAGTGTCTTTGGGATGGCCTTGGAAGGCAGGTAAGAAAGGGGACTTTCCCCCAGGTTTCCTCATGCTTTCTGGCTGACAAGCAGAGGCTGGCCGGAATCTTGGGTTTGCAAAGTTCAGGCCACTGGAACACCAAAATTGCACCATATCTGCAAGTGTTGTGTAAGTTCACAATGGGGCATTGTCTTCTCTGCTCCGGGGCGTGAAGGGCTGTCTGGAAAAGGTTAGTCGTTGCCATTAGGGAACTTGGTGGAGCCAAGACTACAGCGTAATGTGAAGCAGGAGAGCATGGGCCCTCGACACGTTTGCCAAGTGATTTACAAATGTGTTTACCTAAAAAGTAAGCGTAACACATAATCTTGTCTAATATTATGTCTGGGGAGGTTGTGTGACTCTACTATAAAATTCAAGGGATTGCTTCATGTCTAATAGGGTCTTGGACCAATTTTTGGTTTTACCCAAATGCATTTCAGTAAACTAAACAGATCTTGTTGCCCTGATCTTTCACTTACACCTCATTTATCATATTCTTTTCTTTTTCTTGGCACACCTGAAATCAGTTTTGATTAAGAGGAACAGCATTAGCCTTTGAACCTGTAATAGCAAAGTGCCGATGGAAATTTTCCAGTGAGGTGGATGGAGGAAAGGGGGGTGATGAAGAGGGATGACCATCTTGCATTTTTGGGGACCTCACAGTGAGAGGTAGGGATGAAGAAGTGAATCAAGAGGTAGCTTGGAAGAAGTGAATCAAATAATCATAGAACTAATGAAACAATCTGGTCCAGCCTCCAGGTTTTCGGCAACCGAATGTCTAAACCTTCTAAGACACAGAACCATGAAACTTTTCAACATGAAGATCTGAACATTGCTGTTTGCCTCAGTTGCCTTTTAACCAGAGGGTTAAAAATAGTTTTCCTGTGTCCAACTGAAACTTTTGTTTCCTAAATGATAAATGGAAAATGACTGATCAGTCCTCTTGTGTCAGGCAGATTGATTGATAGACCTGACACCCATTCTTAGTCCCTTCTTGTGTCTACTGTAAAATCTGGGCAAGTTAATTACTTACTTTTCCAGCTTTCTTTGTAGATAGAAGGGATGATGTCAAAATGCAGGCTAGGGGGGCTTGTGGGGCGCAGTACATTAAGTGTTTGATTTCGGCTCAGGTCATGATCTCGTGGTTCATGAGTCAGCCCTGCGTCGGGCTCTCTGCTGTCGGCACAGAGCCTGCTTCAGATCCTCTGCATCCGCACCCCATACCCCACTCACACGTACTCTCTGTCTCTCACACAAAAATAAACAAACATTATAAACAAAGCAGGCGAATGCTCAGCAGATTAATATCTGCGGTGGGTGATGATGGCGTGAGACACTGGATAAGCTTTTGTTTTCCTTTTTTCCTGTTTTACGTGCACATACGATGCCTGGAGCTAAAGTTGCTGCCTTGGAATCACAAGGCAAAGGCCACGAGAATCACGCAGACACAAGTCCTTCATTTTCGAGCTGCTGAACCACTGCCAGCAACCACTAACCTCCCAACTTCTAATAAAATAAATCCATCCCTAAAACCACAAGGAGATACCACCTCACACTCGTCAGAGTGGCTAAAACTAAAAACACTGGCAACAACAGATGTTGGTGAGGATGTGGAGAAAGGGGAGCCCTCTCACACCAGTGGTGGGAATGCACGCTCGCGCAGTCACTCTGGAAAACACTATGCAGGTTCCTCAAAACGTTAAGAATAGAATTACCCTATGACCCAGCAACTGCACTACTAGTTATTTACCCAAAGGATACAAAAATACTGATTTGAAGGGGCACATGCATCCTGATGTTTATATTTATAGCATCATTATCAACAGTAGTCAAATTATGGAGAGCTCAAATGTTCTTTGACTGATGAATGGATAAAGAAGATGTGGGGAATGCACACGCACGCACACACACACACACACACACACAGGAATGTGACTCAGCCATCAAAAAGAATGAAATCTTGCCATTGGCAATGACACAGATGGAGCTAGAACGTGTAATGCTAAGCAAAATAAGTCAGAGAAAGACAAATACCATATGATTTCACTCATACGTGGAATTTAATAAATAAGAAAAAACAGGTGAACATAGGGGAAGGGGGGAAAAGCGGGGGAGGCAAACCGTAAGAGACTTGTAACTACGGAGAACAAACTGAGGGTTGATGGAGGGACGTGGGTGGGGGATGGGCTAAAGAGGTGACAGGGACCGAGGAAGGACTTGTCACGAGCACTGGGGGTTATATGGAAAGTGACGAATCACTAAATTCTACTCCTGGAACCATTATTATGTTCTATGTTAAATAACTAGAATTTATATAAAAACTCAAAAAAAATCTTTTAAGATAAATGAGTAGTACACAACTTAGATGTTTAATGAAAGTGAGTTGTCCCGATCTTTATGAAGTTCGTCTCTTTGTTCACGGCTCTGATGCAGACTGGCATTTTCAGACAGGGCCAACTCTTACCTAGAGGTGAATTTGATACATGAATTTTTCATGCTATCAAGGAGAAAAAAGGCAAAGAGAAGAGGTGAATCTGTAAAATGAATAACTAAATAAAGAATGTCCTTCCAAAAACAAAAGGTAAACCCATCGCTATTGCCTTAAGCCACCGTTGGCTTGGGGTTTTGAGTTGGGGTTTTCTATTATTTGCAGTTGACTGCAATCCTGCCTGAAATGTCTAAAAGATCCCATATGGACAGAAACAGAAGTCCCTTCCACTCCTCAAGATGGCTCTGTTCTCTCGCCGCACCCCTGCAAGACCCTCCCTTGCCCCGTCCCTCAGGCTCGTGAAGGCACCGGTTCCTTGACTGCCCGGGTTCTCTCTGCTCCTCATCCCTAAATCTGCATCTTGAAAGCCACATCCTTGTCATTGCTACAGCCTAAGCCCCATGTAATCTCCCAGCAGGACACTTAGTGGTGGTCGCTGTTGCTGCCTACACTTTTCTCTGCAGCCTCAGCTGTAGGAACAGTGTCCTGGTCAATGCATTTATACTTGTTAAACTACATGTCCTGGGTGTGTGTGTGTGTGTGTGTGTGTGTGTGTGTGTGTGTGTGTGTGGGTGTGTGTGTGTGTGTGTGGGTGGGTGGTGGTGGTGGTGATGAGACAGTGATAAAATTAGTCAGTTTCTCCTAGCTCAATATTAGTCTGAAGAATAAAGTCACTGCCTCTTTTCTGTTTCAGCTTCTTCACAAAACAAATTCTCCAGCTATGGTATAGTTTTCTGCTTCTCCAAGTCCCTTTACTGGAAACACAAAGGAGGGGCAGAGAAACACAATGAATGGGATGAATAAACCATGTTTTTTCAAAACTATTTTATACATCCATCTATCCATCTATGGGGGGGGGAGGAGAGGGAGGGAGGGAGGGACAGAATCCCAAGCAGGCTCCACACTGTTAGCGCAGAGCCTGATGCGGGGCTCCATCCCACTAACTGTGAGATCATGACCTGAGTTAAAATCAAGGGTCGGATGCTCAACTGACTGAGCCACCAGGCCCCTGAAGAGACTATGTCATGTAGCCCATGGTCCTTAGAAAGCACGGAGCAGCAGAGGTTCCCATTATGTGGGTAACCATGGAGCGTCTATAAATAGGAAGTCGTTTCTGTAAAGCAGTGGTTCTAACTCCAGAAGCTTCATGTATAATCACAGCTCCATTAAATGCAAAATACTTTTTACAAGACTCGGTTTCTCTTTAAAATAAGAAAAATTTTAAAAATTTGAAAATTTATCCGTAGAATCAAATAGCTACCCAATGAAGTAAGACGGTGGTAGCTTATCTTTAAGGTTTCTTCTAGCTTCAAACGTACCATTATAGGGACCTTTGTAGACTTTTGCTTGATAAAACCCTTCTCCCCAAATAATCAGGTGATCTTTTAGGGAACTAAGCAAACTGTTTCCTTCTCTTCCTGAGGAGGTCAGCCCAAAGCCATTAGAGAAGCAGAGGTAAGTACAAGTTCACAGAGTAAAGAAGGACGGAGACACGAGGGCCCAGACTGGGAAATCAGAGCCCACGGGAGTGAGCAGGGCATCCCCGTGGAGAGGCAGCCCAATGCGGAGGGCCAGGGACCCCCGTGAGGGACCCTGATCCAATAAATATTTTAGGAGGAATGGAAGCCATGTATGTTAATCTGCTTGGGCTGCCATAACAGAGTCCTAGAGGCGGAGTGGCTTAAACGACAGAGCTCTATTTTCTCCCATTTCTGGAGACTGGAATTCTGAGACCGGGGTGCCCGCACTGTTGGGGTCTCCTCACAGCTCACATACGGCCGCCTTTTCGCTTTGTCTTCACGTGGCAGAGAGCACTGCTGCCTCTCCCTCTCCTTGTAAGCCTCCGTCCATCACGGAGGCACCACTGCCATGACCGCATCTAAATCTAATGACCTCCCAAGGGCGCCATCTCCAAATACCACCACAGTGGGGGTTAGGGCTTCAACACATGAACTGGGGAGAGGCACAGTTCAGTCCCTAGTACATGCTTCTCACTACCAGAGAAGGGAGGTACAGATGACAAATTCTAGAGAGAACTAGAATATACCTGTGGGATCGGAAGCGCAAACATTGGTACACGCCCACGGTCTTCTCTGTATAGAAAGATACAGAAATACACATGTAAATGTATGCGTGGACATGTGCATCTGCACGTATATTTCCTACTTCTGTCCCCTGCAGGTGCCAGGAAGCAGCAATGCCAGCAGAAATGAGTATATACAGGGTCCAGATCGTGGCCTCTGCACCACATAGAACCAGACAGAGCTCCTCGAAGAAATGGCTAGTTCCGGGGTTGGGGCAAGCAAAATCCAATATTTTTGCACCAGAAATCAAAGAGACGCTCCAAGAATGATGGAGTGATGTAAAAAAGCACAGAGGCTATTGGCCAAGTTAGGATACTTTGAACATTAAGATAAATAATTTTAAAAGTAGATTTAACCCGTCAAATAAAATAACAAACTATGAACCCTTACATATGATTCAGTTAAAATTTGATGAGGAATAGAACATTTACATGGTTTCAAAATACCACTCAGTAAATCTTATTCATCAGAAAGGGGGTGGGGAGGCAGATGAAGAAGCCTGGCGAACATTATCCTTTTTTTTTTTTTTTAACTTTTTAAAAAATGTTTTTATTTTTGAGAGAGAGAGAGAGAGAGAGACAGACAGACAGACAGACAGCATGAGCAGGAGAGGGTCAGAGAGAGGAGGAGTCATAGGATCTGAAGACAGGCTTCTGAGCTGTCAGCACAGAGTCTGACGTGGGGCTCGAATGCATGAACCATGAGATCATGACCTGAGCCGAAGTCGGACGCTTAACTGACTGAGCCACCCAGGCGCCCCTGGCGAACGTTATCTTAAGCAGCAGGACTGGATGGTGCCAGATGAAATCACATACCACCTAACTGGATGCAGACAGAACAGAGCATTACTCCTGCCAAAGATGCACAACCTGAATGTTCTCATGGGAGAGTACAGAGCGTGCCTCAATACATCAGATTGAGGCGCGCCCTATAAAGTAACAGTCCTGGACCCTTCAAAAGTATGTCAGGCTCGTGAAAACCCAAGCAAGACTGAGCAACTGTTTCTGATTGAGGAATGTGATTCTGGGATCGGATCTTTGTGCTATAAAGTTGAGACATCTTAAAAATAATTGGAAGGGTGCCTGGTTGGCTCAGTGGGTAGAGCATGCCACTCTTGATCTTGGGATCTTGAGTTTGAGCCCCATGTTGGGGGTAGAGATTATTAAAAACTAAAACAAGGGGCGCCCGGGTGGGTCAGTCAGTTAAGCATCTGACTTCAGCTCAGGTCAAAATCTTATGGTTCATGAGTTCAAGCCCCACGCTGGGCTCTGCACTGACAGCTCAGAGCCTGGAACCTGCTTCAGATTCTGTGTCTCCCTCTCTCTCTACCCGTGCCCTGCTTCTGCTCTGTCTCTCAAAGATAAATAAACATTAAAAAATAAATTAAAAACCAAAACCAAAACAACAACTACTGGAGAATCTTGTATAGACCACAAAGATTAGAAGGTAGTAGTGCATCAATGTTAAGATCCTGACTTTGATGGTTGTACTGTGGTCCTATAGGAGGATGTCCATGATCTAGGGAAAAAGAATCCACACTAAAGTATTTGGGGCGATGGGGCATCAGGGAAGCACTTATCCTCAAATTGTTCAGAAAGGAAGGTTTTTCTAAAAATGCATATTTATTTAGTTTGAGAGAGAGGGAGAGTGAGCAGGGGCGGGGCAGACAGAGAAGGAGAAAGAGAATCCCATACAGTCTCTGCACTGTCAGCACGGAGTCTGGAATGGGGCTTGATCCTGTGAACTGAGAGATCATAACCTGAGCTGAAATGAAGAGTCAGATGCTCAACCTACTGAGCCACCCAGGCACCCCCAGAAACGCAGTTTTATACTATAGCTGCATTTTCCCTATAAATCTGTGATCGTTTTGAAAATTTAAAGGGTTTTAGGAGTCTAAAACCAAACCCAATAAATCTTTTTTTTAAAGTTTATTTATTTTGAGAAAGACAGAGTGTCAGGGAGAGGCAGAGAGAGAAGAGAGAGAATCCCAAGTGGGCTCCATGCTGTCAGCACAGAGCCTGACATGGGCTCTATCCCACAAACCACGAGATCATGACCTAAGCAGAAACCAAGAGCTGGACTTTCAACCGGCTGAGCCACCCAGGCACCTCCAAACCCAATAAATCTTGAAAGCAAAATCACTAAGTTGCCATTATCAAAGAGCTGCCAGCCCAAACCCAAGGAGTGTGCAAGTCTAAGAGTGGACCCGGACGCAAACTTTGGATCTGCGGGGATTGTGACCGGACCGGCACAGGTTCAAGAGCTGTGACGAAGGAACCACGCTGGTGGGCGATGTTGATAATCGGGAAGCGTATGCATGCGTGGGGTCAGGAAGGATATAGGAACTCTCTGAACGTTCTTCTCGGTTTCTCTATGAAGCTAAATGTACTCTAAAACTAAAGTCTTTAATTAAAAAGAAAATCAGACTACACTCTCTTGGCGAGCCTCCTCCAGTACAAAGTTAGCCTTATTACCAGACACAAGTATATAATAAACCTACCTGACAGGCTCTCACTGGACACCTATTTAATGCAAAGCTTCAATGGCTTAAGAGTTTTTTTTAAAAACTATCCCAATGTGGACGCTGCCTGCAAGGAACTTACAAGCCGCTTACAAACGCATGCCCCCAACCACAATTCCCGTGTGATTCTCGTGAACAAAACAGTCATTCAAACCTCTCCCTGAAACTACACATGTGTTAATAACAACTAACTGCAGGAAAGGAAAGGAAATTGAGCTAAGAGTCCAGAGCTGCCTTAGGAACACAAAAGCAAGTGGCCGCCTTCATGGCCACACATCCGTGTAAGCGCGGCGCGGCTCAGGGCCTCAGACTATCTACCACACAGGTGCGGGCGTGCACTTGATAAAATCTCTCTGGTGGCTTTCTTCTTTTATCTTCGCTGTCGAATGATGACACACGCACTGAAATTAGACATGCCAAATAAGAACCCGTTATTTTTTGATGCAACAGAGGCTTCTAAACAGCCTAGTTGCTGGGTGGGCGATGACATTTCAGAGAGCCACATGCACTTTCTGAAGTTGCTACTCAGGCGACTTGCTCTCAAGTGCATGGCCACTGCTCCTTCACTGCTTTGGTTTCCACTTGGACAAGTCAAGTCCAGATGCTAGCAAATCCCCAGTCAAAATTCTCCAAAAGCGGCCAA
The DNA here is from genome assembly GCA_004023845.1 of Helogale parvula. NCBI lineage: Eukaryota > Metazoa > Chordata > Mammalia > Carnivora > Herpestidae > Helogale > Helogale parvula. The sequence continues at coordinate 74,539 of PJEM01005058.1, forward strand.
CTTAAATTTTGTCCTTCACCAAAAGGATGCATTAGGAGTAGTAATAAAAGTCTTACTGATATTAAAATCACGTGCACAAAACAGAAAAAAACTAAGGTTTTCAGCTTAAATATACAGGGAAGAGTTATTTTCCATTTTTGAGTTTAGACCTCCGATAAACCTATGCCCCAGGGTTAGGGCTGTACGACCAGATCTCGGGTGATAATCCTTCCTGTGACTGGCTAACGCAAGTCTTTCATTAATTTTGGTAAACCTACACTCTTATTTCTGTGTTTATTTTGTGATCTTCATCGGGGGTCAGGGACTCTGTTTAATGAATGTCTCTAATACCTTCTTGGCTTCCACGCAACTGCCTAGGCACCGAGACCCATGAATTAACAAGATGGTCACAAGCTTCGCCTTGTTTTGGGTATAACCCAAAGCTGGACTGACCGTAGGGCCGTATGTGAATATGGGGAAACTTGGTATCTTTATCCATGGTCAGGGGCACTCGTGAAACAAGTTACTACATGATACTCAGAAAACCTTTACTGGGTATGATGGACGTTGTGAGACTGATACACACTTACTTTGGTTGGGTTACAACCACGTTTTCTAGAAAAACAGAGTAGGCAACATTTTTGTTGTTGTTTAATCTACATACTACATGAAAATCTTGTTTGGTTTTCATACGTAACGAGGACTCTGTGAGCCAGTCAATGATCTGGTTTGCTTTTTCAGGAAGTTGGGATACATCTGCCCCCCTTGAGTCCACATTCTGTCATCCGATTTAACACTGACAGCCCTCAGGTACCTGATTCGGAAATCGGGGGAGACTTAGGGCACCTGGGTGGCTCTGTCGGTTGAGCGTCCGACTTCTGCTTAGGTCATGATCTCATGGTTCGTGGGTTTGAGCCCCACGTCAGGCTCTATGCGGACAGCTCAGAGCCTGCAGCCTGCTTTAAATTCTGTGTCTCTCTCTCTCTCTGCCCCTCCCTTACTCATGCTCTGTTTCTCTGTCTCAATAATCAATAAATATTAAAAAATTAAAAAAAAAAGAAATCGGGGGAGATTGAGGTTAGTGACCAGTGGGAAACAGGGAAACTCACTACCCGCTCCGTGGATTGTAGAAAATAATACAGTCAGGAGGGAAGAGGCTAGACGAGCATTCTGGGAGGCAGCAAGGAAAGAACGTGGCCTTTGGCATCACACTGGCCACTTCTATGTGATCCTGGGCAAGTTATCTGAGCTCTGTGATTCTCTGTCCTGGGTCCTCTCATCCGTGGAACGCAGGTGGGAGTAGCTATCAGACGGTGTCGTTGTGAGAGTTTGAATGCGCTCATTTACGTGATGTGCTCCCTGCCTGAATGCAGAGGGCCTTAGCCTGCACAGAACACCTTGCGGTGACCGTGCGTCAGCCCTGCCTTGGGTGCATATGTTCTCATCAATTCCAAGCTCTTACACGAGAACGCGCTCAACACCAGTTAATCAGCTGCTGCATCAGTTACGACAGGCTGGGTTATCCCACCGTAACAAGCAGCCCCGAAATCTCAGTGGCTCTCAACGAATTTCAAAAGGTTTTTGTTTTGTTTTTTTCACCACCAGCCTGCGTGACTCTTGAGGGAAACTACCCTTCCTCGGATGGCTCCACAGGACACCTCCCCCGGCAAACAGCTCCCGGGGCGCTGAGGCTGGAGGCCTGTGTGAGTGGGCACTCGTGCTTACAATGCTTTCGATCCGATATGAAGCCACTGACACTCGCTTTTCATTGGTAAAAACGAAATGTGTGGCCATGCCCCAGCTCAAAGAGCTAACACAATCCTCTGTGGCCCCACAAAGAGACCCATAAATACTGGTGGGCAGCAATACGGGCTAGCAGTCCGTCACGCTGAGTGACCAGGGCAGGAGGAGGCGTGCCTGGGGGTATTCTCACAGTTACTAGAAAAGTTATCTGAATTCTAAACTTCGTAAGCTGCTTCCATTTCTTTTGTGGCCATTCCAGTCACTTCTGAAAGTGATACTGTTTTAAAATAACAAGGCTGTTTTCCTTCTATCGCTATTCACATGTTTTCTGTTCCCTGTTTTTTTCATCTTTCCGGCACTGCTGTGAGTCAGAGAAGTCACAATACATAGGACCAAGCATACAGTGAGTGCTTACAATCTGCAGATTAATGCCGTCCTAAAGAAATCATATTTGCAAAGGCAATGAGTTGACAGATTAAGTTTCATGTCCAAAGGCACAGGGCAGGGAGGGAGCCAGAAAGAGACTTCTGCGCTGTCACTAGCCACAAGAGTACATTTATTACTTCCTTGAGAAAAACTGGCTCTAGAACAGTTATTCCTATTTGTTGACAGTTTCCCAAGGTGACCACCGCTTTTACCTTGGACTATAGTCACGCACCCAAGGCTAGGAGCAATAATGGTGCAAGGCAATGTCAGACACAACCAAAAATTCCCACTGCAGGTGACCCCCCCGGGATCTGCCCAAAGAGAGAAAGCACACATCTACACTCCGCTCAGATGTCACCGCCCCCACCCCCGGCCACCACCGTAGAATTACCCCGATCAGATTTAGTAACATCTACAGCTCTTTATACTTCGGGTGCTAGATAGTCAAATTTGCATGAACATCACTTCCAAAATCAGTGGATTTACATCTTGCTGAAGATCTGGTGTTATTCCGATCTTACTGCCTCGTTGCCCCGCACCTCACTGAGAGACTTCTCAGACGAAAGGAGGACAAAATAAGTCTTTCCTGAATTCAACAGAAGCCCTGCATTCACTTAAAAAACCCAAGCTGTGGTTCCTGCCGTACCCTTTGCTGTGTTTTCAAATTACAAGTGACAACACCCGTATGCAACATCCACAACTGAGGACAGTCTGTGTTTTTGGATTCTCGGTCCGACACACACACCATGCCAAAGATAGACTGGGGTTCCATTTTAGAGCCAAGGTCTTGGGTCCAATTTATTTGATCCCCAAATGACCACGCTGATGAATTGTGAGCGCCGGCCTTTCTTCGAAGTAAACCATAATCCCCCATAATCCCTCGTAAAGTGCCATGAAATCAGTGGGAGTTGGCTGTTTAAGGCATGAATAGTGGTAGGTCTTGTTCAGACCTCCCCAGGCCTTATTGAGGCAAGGCGGGGTTGGGGCCGGCCGCCCCGGAGAGGGGCAGGTGGAATGCGCACATGGTCACGTGGTAGGAAGGGGCCGCAGCGGGCAGGCAGCTGGTGAAATCCCAGGTGTGTGTGAACTGGCACGGGTACAAAGACAGGAGGGCTGCAAACAGCTCAAAGTCCCTGGGCTGTGCAGCTGCTTGTTTGGCACTTGCTGCGGACCCACCTGTAGTGATGATGGGACAACCCACTCCCAGGAGCGGGGGACATGAAAGGTCTCCGGGGAGGGAGAGCGCCCCGCCCCTGCCAGGCGAGGGCTGCCCGGAGCAAGCTTTCCTATGGGCCGCTGGGGAACCCATCTCTCCGGCTTTGCAATCTCCTCGTGCTTACAACACGGCAGCTCTGGCTTCTCGTTCTCAAAACGTGGCCCTCGGAGGACCAAGATATTTATTTTCTTTGCAGTGTGGGGTTTAGTCCCAAGTTCACCTACAAAGTAGGTGAAATACTCCCTGAGCTGGAGAGTAAGTCAACAGGCAGAGATATGCAGGGGGCGGGGGAGGGGGGGGGGGGAGAGGGAAAACAAGCTCTAGGCCGAGAGGCAGAAAGAAACGATGATCCCTCCTCGTGGGCTGCAGGGAGCTCATGTAAACACACTCATCATCACAAGCCTTTCTTAATCTCTCTCTGTCCAACCGCTAATCGTCTCCGTGGTTTCTGCAGGACGGAATACATTCTCGGGGCCGAGCTTCCTGTTTCAGATCGAGTTCCTGTGAATTGCGGGGTATCTCTCGACCTCCGAGGACAAAAGGGAGAGATCCGGCCACGGATCCGAACTGCCGTGCACACCAGGTGACCTACCGCCCTCTATCAAGTGCACGGGCTTGTAGAGGGTGGCGAGCACCCTCCTCTCCACGGGAAGGCTTGCCTGCAGAGCAGTTGTGAAGCAGGTGGAGCCCATCTTGAAGTGCAAAGGGCGAAACCTGCTGATCTGCCCGCATCCAACAGCAACCCTCCCCGCCCCCCCAGTTTTCTTCCTAACGGAATACCAGCCTGGGAGCAGGGGGCCAGTGGCCACATGCACAGTCACCACATGCTTACCGCCCGACTCTGCAGCGTCTGGGCCTGGCCGTGTGGCATCTGGTGTCACCGAGACATCAGCAGAAGATGTCTGGGAAAGAGGTTTGTTTTCTCCATGCAAGCACCACCCATTCTGAATTCGCCCTGTGTTCCTACCTGGAGTGCAGATGTGGTGTCCAAGGCCGCGTGCAGATGGTGCCAGGGCAGGGGGAGAGAGGGAGCCGGGGTCCTCCGTGGCATCACCGCGCCCCAGTGCCGGCCCTGGCTGCTTCCCCGGACTCCCCGTTACAAGCGCAGACTCTGTGGTTCCCAGACTCCGGCCGGCATCGGAATCACCGGGAGGGCTCATTAACGCACAGGGTTCTGGGACCTTCCTCCAGATGGATTCAGAAGCGCTGAGGCGAGGTTCACAGGTGCTGCTGATGGCCCTGATGGGAGGCTCGGGCTGGAGAACCCGTTGGATAACAGAGCTGCCCTCTGGTGAAACCTGTTTTCAATATATTCACAGCAGAATGCAGTCCCAAACGGTACACTGACCTCTAACCCTTCAGGAGCTACGACAGCTCGCCTAATCCTTTACCTCCGGAGAGGGGCTGAAAGCTCATTTAACCACAAGGCCTAAGAGCAACAAGGCTTACCCTCCATTCGAGTTCTGGTGAAAGAAGAATCATTCAAAGAAAAGAATCTCTGCTTTCAACTTTGAGGCAGCATTGGGGCTGAAAGGGGGAGATACTTGGAAGCGGTAGAACTTTCCTGGGACGTCTGAAATCACACCAGAGAGACACCTTTATTCCTCACACGTGGGTTTTCTCGGGCATTCTTGTTTCTAGAGGCCATTAACCTAAGGCAGTAAAGCATATTAGCCATAGGACCAGGTTGAACTTTTTAATTTCTCTGATCCTCAGTTGTCTTCTCTGTGAAACTGGAAGGATCTAAGTGTTAGACATTAAGTGATGGCGGAGAATGAGAAGCAATCCGGGTGTCCATGACGGGGGAGGATGGACAAGTGAGATGTTGCAGGCGGATCCCAGAATGCAGCGGTCAAAAGGAATAGGAGAGGTGTGCATATGGCCATGTGAATGGACCTTAAAAACACAGGGCTTAGTGAAGAATAGACATAGTGCAACTATTTTATGAATTAAAGACTTAAAAATAGACACATACCAAATAGCCATTATGCACAAAAGAACCCACAGATAAATACTGAATACATTAGATTGGTTGTGAAGGGGAGAGAATGGGAGTAATAAATGGATATAAAGAGGGTTTTTTAAAAAAAAATACATGAGAAGCTATCAGATTGACAAAAATCAACGTGTCTGACAATAACCAAATTTTACTGAAAACATGGAGAAAATGGAGCTCTGTGATGCTCTTCGTGGGCGCATAAGTTGGCACAAGCCTATGGCACAGACTACCGGTCAATTTTGATACCCATCTCCCAGTCTTCCCCGAAGCTGAATCCTGAGGCTTTAACTTGGCACAGCACCACCCTGATGAACTCTTCACTTCTCCCTTTGAAGCTAGGTGTGGCCATGTGAGTAAGTTCTGGCCGACGGTGTATGGTTGGAACTGTCATATGAAATTTCTGGGGCGTGTCCTTAAACAAAAGGGTCTCCGTAAATGACGGGCGATGAAAGAAGATGGCGGAGAGAGATGGGCATGATCTGCAATGGCTACAGCCTGCCCCTTGGCTGCCCTAGCCCCACACTGGGCAGTACGTGATCCCAAACATTTTTGCTGTCCACGGAAGAGGAAAACAGCCCTGAATACACAAAGTGCGTACAGTATATAATGCACCCTGAGAGGATGAAACTGTTAGAAGGCGTAGCCATAAGTAAATTTAAAGTGGAGAGATGTGAAGCCTTAGCACAGTGGTAAGAGAAGTTTCCAGACTTATTCTCCAAATCTCTGCTTCTGCCTGTTAACAAAAATAGTGCCCCCTGTTTGTGCACTATTCAACACACGCATAAACAAATATCGTAAGTTTGTTTTTGGTGGTCGGGCCATCCCTTGAAGAAAAAGATAACAAACTCAACTTGTTAATACTTCTCTTTTCTGGAAAAAGGAGGCAATATGGCTCTTAGCTGCTTGTTTCAGTAATAGTTTGTCTACCACTAAGAGCCATAGCCCCACATCTGTTCCTCATCAAAATCTATAATCAGCAATACCCATTGCCTTTCAAAACTTATTTTCTTCATCCCCAAACTATGCACAGACCTGGCCAAAGCTTATTTCTGTTGTCACCAAGACATGATGGCATTGCATTTACTCCAGGATAAATAAATCAGCTGTGATTCCAAGTAGAACGACTGTCAGCCAATTAGGCCGTTGCAAATCTGAGCCCTAATTACAAATTGACATTTTCACTTATTAAAATAACTGGAGTCGGCAGGGTTTTTCTTTTGGGGGGGGGGGGTTGTTGTTTAAGTTTATGGCATTCCAACCTTTGTGATACTTTGTTTCAGGTCACAAGGCTAAAAGACGCTTGATAAGATAAACACATTTTCTGGCAAAACAGATTCTCCAAGCAGCGACTTTAAAACACCCTCTCCACAAGAAACATTTTTTTTTTAAAGAACCATTTCTTTATACCCATGGTGGACCGCGCGCTGAGTGTGGGAGACAGCAGAGCGGGCTGCTTGCAGCTCAGACCTTCGGGGAGGACTAGCCCCCCGGCTGGGAGATTCCGAAGCCCTCGGCAGACCCCCTCGGGGGGACGGTCTGTTGCTCCGTGAGAACCAGCCAGGGTGTGGAAAGTCAGCCTCTAGACAAGGATCATTAGTCTACGATTCTGGGAGCACGTTGAGTGTCACTTGACCCGGCAGTGACAACTCCTGCATATTTTCTTCTTCCTCTGAGAACAGCTGATTCTCAATGTTTTTGCAGCTTTGATCCATTTTAAAAAAAGAGAAACACATATTCACTGGGAGCTTCAGCAAACTTCTGTTTGTCCTAAAGCCACAGCCGAGCAGGGCAAGTGTGGAGCAGAGTGACAGGAGACGCAGTGACACGGCCCAGGACACACAGCAGACGGAGCTGGGGGCGGGAGTGGCCACACAGCCTCAGGAGCTCACCGCCAAGGGTTTATGACTCCAGGGCTGCGGTCTTTCGAGGGTCAGGGGTGGGCACCAAGCATCGCCACTTTGGACAGCAACGTCTCCCAGTTCCCCTGCTTATGTCATATCGGCGTCAGTTTAGCTACAACTCAATCATTAAAAGAGGCAGGAAAAAAAGCATGTTTCTTTTGAAGGCTATGCATTATTTTGTGGCGATCCCATTTTTCAAACCCAAGGCCTGGAGGGTGTCACGACCTGACCGAGGCTTTCTGTGGGTAAAGGGAGGGGGGCTTAATGAACAGAAGGTACGTGGAAAAGGCATAATCTTGGATCTGAGAAGAAAGGAAGACACTATGGGAAGATGACTTGCGGGTGATATTTTTTCTCTAAATAAGAAACTTTTTTTAAGTTTATTTATTTTTAGAGAGAGAGTGTTTATGGGAGTGTGCATGCGAGCAGGAGAAGAGCAGAGAGAGGGAGAGAGAGAATCCTCACCAAACAGGCTTCTCGCTGACGTGAGTGAGGCTCAATCCCACGAACTGTGAGATCATGACTTGAGCCACAATCAACAGTCGGAAGCCCAACCGACTGAGCCACCCAGGTGCCCCTGTAATTATTTTAATTTTAATTCCAGTATAGTCAACATAGAGTGTTAGATTAAATTAGTTTCAGGTGTGCAATATAGTGATTCAACAGTTCTATACATTGCTCAGTGCTCACCCTGATAAGTGTGCTCTAAATCCCCTCCACCTATTTTACCCATCCCCCCACCAACTTCCCTTCTGGTAACCGTCAGTTTGTTCTCTATAGTTAAGGGTCTGTTTTTTGGGTTTGTTTCTTATATTCCACATATGAGTGAAATCATATGGTATTTGTCTTTCTCTGACTAATTTCACTTAGCATCGTACTCTGTAGATCCATCCATGTTGCAAATGGCGGCAGGAATCCATTCTTAAAAAGCAAGATGGCAGACGCAAGGTATCAAACACACACACACACAAGCAAGCACCAGAGATTGTGTAGGAATGCACGGTAGATAGGAGACCAGAAGGGCGGGTTCCCATTCTGCTTCCGCTCCGTAGCAGAACCCCAGATGTAAGACGGTGCCAGTACTACATGTCTTGTCATCTGCTCCCCAGGCACATTGTGAAGAACATAAAATGATGGTTATGAAGGCCTTTGGAAAACAACAAGCGCTGTTGCGATTAAAACTATTATAGCTATGGATTACTGTTACCATTTTTTTTTTAAAGAAACTTTTCTTTGAACTACTCATAATGCAGCAGCAGCATAATCCTCCGCATCAAGACCAGGTTGTGTTCAATGAGATGCTCGTAGGCATGGCCGCCTGTCAGATTCACCACCATGGAGTGAACACAGGTTCTCAGACATCTTCAATTATCTGTGAAGCTTAAATTTTCTGAGTTGATGCAAAGGAAGTGGTATTTTAAAAAGTTCCCCAAAGGACGCTGGGCACTTAGGCTTAGGATCCACTTCTTTTTTTTTTTTTTTTAATATTTATTTTCAGGAGAGTGCAAATGGCGGAGGGGCAGGCAGAGGGGGGCGGAGGATCCGAACTGGGTTCTGCACTGACAGGCTAACAGCGGTGAGCCCAAAGTGGGGCTGGAGCTCATGAACTGCCAGATCATGACCTGAGCCAAAGTAGGATGCTCAACTGACTGAGTCACCCAGGTGACTTTTTAAAACCAACTTTTTTGTGACTGAAGAAACTGGAGTTATGATTCATGAATTTGTTTCTATTATTTCTCTGGTTGATGTGATGTATCACGATCCTTGATTTAGAAATACTAAACCATCCTTGCCTCCTGAATAAATTACAGTTGATTGTGGTAATGGTTTTTTTAAAAATGTATTGTTGAATTTGGCTTGCGAGTATTTTGTCGAGGGATTTTGCATCCATGTTCATCAGAGAGCTTGGCCTGTAGCTTCCTTGTTGATTTTCTGTTTGGACAATCTGCCCAGTGATGTAAGTGGGGTGTTAAAGTCTCCTCCTATTATTGTATTACTATCAGTTACTTCCTTTATGTTGGTTATGTAGTCGTTTTCTGTATTTGGGTGCTCTCATGGGGGGGTGTATTAGTATCTACAACTGCTATATCTTCTTGTTGGATCCTCCCCTTTATTATTATATAGTGTCCTACTTGGTCTCTTGTTAGAGTCTTTGTTTTAAAGTCTATTTTATCTGATATAAGTATTGCTACCCAGCTTTCTTTTCATTTCATGTGCACGATAAATGCTTTTCTATCCCTTCGCTCTCCACCTGCAGGCGTCTTTAGGTCTGAAATGAGTCACTTGTAGGCAGCAGATAGATGGGTCTTGTTTTTTCATCCATTTCCTCTTCCTATGTCATTTGATTGGAGTGTTTAGTTCATTTTCATCCACAGTACTTATTAATAAATATGTACTTCTTGCCATTTTGTTACTTGTTTTATGGTGGTTTTTGTAATTCTTCTCTATCCTTTTCCTTCCATGCTCTCTTATGATGAGCTGGCTTTCTGTGGTGATACGTTTAGATTCCTTTCTCTCTATTTTTTGCGTATCTATTAGTAATTTTTGATTTGTGGTTACCATTAGGTTTGTTCGCATAGAAGTCTGTAAGAAGAATCCCTTCCCTGATTTTTATAGATATACTTAGTTTTAGCTTTTGTGCTTCCTACTTTTCCTACTCCCAAGAATATAGGAAATTATATGTGCACTGTTAAATGGGATGGTCAGGAAAGGTGTCGCTTGAGGAAGTGGCATTTGAATGCGGATGTAAAGGGGGTGTGAGGCAAGGTGTGCAAATATCTAGAAGGGAGCGTTCCAGGCAGAGGACATACCTGCCATGCCAGAGGGACAGTGACGAGACCACTGAGGCTGGAATGGAGCAAGAAAGAGGCAGAAGGCATGAGATCTAAGAGGGGACAAAGGCCAGATCACACAAAGACCTGAGACCATTTTTAAAAAAATTTTTATGTTCTTTATTTATTTTTGAGAGACAGAGAGAGACAGTGAGAATAGGGGAGGGTCAGAGAGAGAGGGAGACACAGAATGTGAAGCAGGCCCCAGGCTCTGAGCTTTCAGCACAGAGCCCGATGCGGGGCTCAAACCCATGAACTGTGAGATCATGACCTGAGCCAAAGCCAGACGCTTAAATGACTGAGCCACCCAGGCACCCCGACCTGAGACCATTGTAACCACTAAGCATGTGAAAGTGTGGAGCAGGGGGTGAATGATTTAATTGGGGGAAGGCTTTCTAATTGGGAGGGAGAGGATTTGGACTTTCTCTCAGAACGACTCTCTCTGTTGGAATGTTTCCAAGGAGAGGTTCATTAGGAAAAAGTCATGGTGCAGCAATATCTTTGGAGCTTGGGAATTTGCATTTTTAGAGCATCTGAGCACTCATCCCACCTTCTCCCTGAGTAGTAAAACTCTCTAAAATCAAAGTTCCCCGAGGATAGAGCAGTTTCCACCTTGTGTTAAATATGGAGGTCCGAGCATGGAGAGGAATCAAGTTGATCTACTCCACAAAAGCCCCAGGAGAAGCAGGGGGGGGGCTGAAGCTGCCCAGAGACTCTGCCCTTTGACTCCCAAACGTCAGCTGCACGGAGTGTCCCACATGAGCATTCGGGCAATTGCTCCTGCTAAGCATGTGACCAGCGGCCAGAAGCCCATAGCTGGCATCCGAGGAGACTATGACAAGAACAAGGAACAGGGCGCTTGAGCATGTGCAGGCCTGGCTCAGACTCTGAGCTGCAGCGAGGTGCATGCTTTCCTTAAAGGTGCAGGGATGCCTCTGGACCTACACTTTTTTTTTTCATTTTTAAAAAGGGTGATAAAGTACACATGACGAAGTATTTGCCATCTTCACCCGCCTTAAGTGTACAACTCAATGGTACATTAAATATATTCATAATGTCATCCATCTTGGAACACTGAAAGTCTATACCGATTAGACGGTAATTCTCCATCTCCCCTCCACCCAGCCCCTGGAAGCCGCCGCGCTACTGTACAACATACGCCTACTCTCGGTCACCCTTGGAGGTCAGGGAAAACCTTGTACGCATCGACGGACTCAGTCTCCAAGGTTCTAAGGTAGAGTTCTACAGGGCCCGCCCCGGACCAAGGGCTGCTGGCTCACCGCAGGGGAAGCAGGGAGGCGGTCCAGAGCACGCCCCCGGTCCCCCGCTGTGCTCCTGCTCCATGGAGGCTGGCCAAGGCCCAGCAAAGTGCAAAGGGCCCTCTGGGGAAACCTCTGAACTCTGGCTACAAAACAAGAGCCCATATTAAAATATGGGATATTTCCATCTTTTTCAGATTTCTTTTTACTGGAAAAGCAAACTGTCTGGGGAAAACGTGTGGCTGATACAAAGGCAAAGAAGATCGGACTGCTGGGACTTAACTCACGTCAACTACCAAGCAGGATGAAACTTGTGTTTATTGACGGAAGAGCTGGAGGTTAAGAGGTCGTGTTCGCCTACAGGTTGAGATTTGCACACAGAATTTCCCGAGTGCTGGATTGCAGCCAGGAGAACTATGGAGAGGCTGGAGCTGATCTTGTGCGAAGTTCTCAGGTGAAGAGGGACTAGACAACTGAGACTCCACTAATAAGTGACAAAAAGTATGTGGGTAGTAATATGACATCTTTAGCATTAAAGTCTCTATTGAACTAGAACGCGTAAATTAATACTCTTAGGAGATCTGCTTGGAGGAAAAAAAGAATGGGGATCATGAACCCTATTAACTCCTATGCCTCAAGCCTCTAATGGAAGATTCCCGACGGGATGAGGAGGATGCTTCCTTCGAGTGCGCAGAAATGTGGTGAAGCTCACAAGCATGTGTTTCATAAAGTCGTGTAGCAGAGTCCTCCAACCGATTTTATAACTGAGATTTATGTCTCTGGCAAAATAAGATACACAGCAAATGAATGACTCTGCTGGCCTTTTCTGGAGAGCGGATGATAAGTTCCCTAAAGATACTGTTTACTTCGCCCAGTTATCTGTTTTTATTCTGTAAACTCTCCACAGGGCCCCAGGTCGGAACTCCAAATCTACTGTTCCCATCAAATCAATTTCCCCGCAGAATGAGGAATGCTGTAAATACTATGCTTAAAATTCATTGTTATCTGTGAAGAACCCAACTCAACAAGAATCATTGAGATTAACAGGGCCTATGCAGTGAAGGTGGATAGAATGTGGAGAAAAAGAGATCCACACACTGATTATTTTCTAATAAAACTGTTCCTTCTATCAGAAAGAGGAGGGAATTAATATAAACAGACAGATTTGTTTAAACCCAATTTCACTACCATTCTGTAGGTTGCTCTAACCCTATTCTGACATCAGTTATTAAACAAATGATGATACTTTCACAGATACGAAACCACTGAGCTGAAGTTATCCGCTCCCACAGGATGATCCTGTATTTAATTTTACTGTACAAAGAGTGAGAAGATTATACACCTAAAGAGCATATTCACAGATTGTACGAGCTTAGATTTCCATCCAACAAAAATGACTATTTTTCAGGAAGCGCGTCAGAGTTTTTAAAACATGAAAACAGAAAACAAAAAGAGTAACAAAAGACTTTATCTTATGGCTGCTATGTGACGGGACCTTTACCTGTAGTTTATATTTCTAGTTCATCCAGCAACCTTACAAAGTACGATTAATACTCCCCTGTTACAGATAAGAGAACTGAAACTCACAGAAATTCTCCGAGTTTATATTAAGTCTCATTCATAGTTAAAGAAAGTATAGGGGCGCCTGGGGGGGCTCAGTCGGTTGAGCCTCCGGCTTTGGCTCAGGTCATGATCTCACGGTTTGTGGATGCTGTGTGCAACTTCCTTGACTGAATTCAAAATTAATGGACTTATTTTATTCTAAAATGAAAAGAAACCTTTTTCTTTGGCATTTATTGGGCATCTGCTATGGCCTAGGCACTATTCAGACCCTGGGGAGATGGAAGAACATGGATTTCAGTCTCTGTCACTATGCTTTCTTGCCCACAGTTATGAGCAGGTGTTTTAAACCAGTGATTCAAAAGGACCGATAAGGGGCGCCTGGGTGGCTCAGTCGGTTAAGCCTCAGGTGATGATCTCACCGAGTTCCAGCTCCGTGTCAGGCTCTGTGCTGACACTAGGAGCCTGGCGCCTGCTTCGGATTCTGTGTGTGTCTCTCTCTCCGTCCCTCCACTGCTCACTCTGTCTCTCTCTCTTCCTCAAAAATAAATAAACATTGATAGAAAAATAAAAGGACCGATAATACAATTGCTAAGTCTTAGTAGGTCCTTCAACTTACCTCCAGTAAACCCACAGGAGATTTAACCAATAATTCAGGAAAGCATGTTATACTGCATTTTTGGTTTATGTTCCTAATAGTTATACATTAAAAGTGAAAAGAGTGTTGGAGTAGAGGGCAGCCCTGCTCTATAGCCACGTTATCACCGCACTTTTCTGAGGCTCAGTTTCTTCACAGATTAAACGGGGATGGTCATGAGGCTCCTGATGGCTGGGGGCGGACTCTTTCGCACGATATCCAAGAAGCTTTATGATCTCCTGTCCAGTCCCACTGTGAGGACCCTGGGACCTGGCCTCTTGGAACTGTTTGCTTTCTCTCACAGACCCAATGCCTTCCTCGCCAGCACGGCTGTCTGGGTGCTTACCCAGAACAGCCTCGCACCCCCTAACCCAGGAAAATCGCCTCCAGTTGGAACCTTCTCCCCGATGCCCCCAGTCGGAAGGGAGAGCCCTCCCCTGCTCTCCCACAGCACTGGCCCAAACTTCTATCAAGTCTCACTTCTCTGCGAATGACACACTGTCACCTAATCCGTCCTCATCTTTCCTGCCCCCTTCACTGTGGCACAACAACGCTCTACAGAGTAGCGCTCAGTAAACGCTGGATGAGTAACAGAATTGATTCTTTTTTAACAATTTTTTAAAATGTTTTCATTTTTTTTTTTTTGGAGAGAAGAGAGAGAGAGAGAGACAGAGCATGAACAGGGAAGGGTGAGAGAGAGAGGGAGACACAGAATCTGAAGAGAAGCTCCAAGCTCTGAGCTGTCAGCACAGAGCCCAATGCGGGGCTCGAAGCCACGAAGGCGAGATCATGACCTGAGCGGAAGCCGGACACTCAACTGACTGAGCCACCTAGGCACCCCATGAATTGATTCTTAATTAGCATGTGGAAGGGGTTAAGGAAGAAGGTCCTTTTCCTTAGCCAGGTTGCATTCAGTAATGAGTTCAGTCATGGGAAAGATATATGGAAAGAATAAAGGTAATTTAAAACTTTAAAAAAATGTTTTATCTTATATTTGAGAGAGAGAGAGAGAGAGAGAGTGAGAGAGAGAGCGCGCGAGCAGGGGAGGGGCAGAGAGAGGGCAGTGGCGATATGATTCTCCACACTTAAAATCTCTCACAAGACTCCAGTAAGGAAGTGATTTTGAGGGAAGACAATCAGTGATCTCCAAATGTTTTGATTGTGTACTCCTATCATGAAAAAGGTATTTTTTTAAAGTTTACTTATTTATTTTGGGTCATAGAGAGATCATGTGAGCGGGGGAGGAGAAGAGAGAGAGAGAGGGAGAGAGAGAGAGAATACCTAGCAGATTCCTCACCGTCAGCGCAGAGCCCAATGTGGGGCTCGAACCCACAAACCATGACATCATGATCGGAGCTGAAATCAAGAGTTGGACACTTAACTGACTGCGCCACCCAGATGCCCCATGATAAAGGTATTTTTAAAAAAACTTAAAAAAATGCATACCTAGTATTTTGTGTGTAAATTTAACACAAAATTTTAGTTAACCCCAATATAGAAATATTTATGCATTTATAAAATATGTATATATCCTACTGTGTTAATATAATACATGATATACATAGAAAACATAATTTTTAATGAAGAGATAAAAATAACATTTTAATATTTTCTGTTTTGCACCCCAATAAATAGTCTGGCACAAGAAAAGACTAATCTTGGCCGAGCAGCTGTATTTTCTGGTAGAAGAAAGGAAATCATGTTTTTCTTTTCCTAGGCTAGTCCCCAACGTTGGCTATTTCCTCTCTTTATTCAGATTCTCTTACAAGACCACCAACATACTGCAAACATCAGTGAAATAAAACAGGAGGAAGGTTTAGGGCTCTGGAGTCTCAGTCTGGAAATGTCACGATTTAATCTCAGAGGTTTGCTGTGAAGTTGTAAGCAGGACAGTGTGAAACCCGAAAGCTTACTCTTGAATTCCTTGTTTGTTTTCATGGTGATCAAACTCTCATAAAATTTGTTTTGTTTTTATTTTTATTTTTTTGTTTCAAAACTCAAAGGATGTGTGGGCATTTGACTTAAATGGAGAAAAACATCATCAAAACAATATTAAGAAGCTATTACTTTTACATTGTTTTCATTAAATAAAAAGCCCTCATATTCAGCTAATCACATACTATAGTTTTTATCTGTCCCTTAAAGAAAAAAGTCAATAAATATTAAAAGAGTTTGGAAATGATGCATACAGTGCCCGCCACGTTAAAAATATTTTAATAGTTTTTAAATACACACACACACACACACACACACACACACACACACACACACAAAGAAAACATATCAGATAGATATTCTCGGAAGAGTTAACATGGTATATCCCAAAATGGTGAGAATGAGTTTAATTTCCTTTCTTCTTTATGCATTTCTGTGATTTTTCAAACACCCTTTAGTGGCCAAGTATTTTTTGAAAGAATATAAACATAACCAATTGTAAATAATTTACATAGATTTCTATATTTTAATAGAATAAGAATTCTATTCTCCCAACTGAACATTTTAACTCCTTTTGGAGTTACTAGTATTCAGAAGAAATACTAGTAAGTGTCTCTTACTTCCATGCTTTATAATTCATTTTAACTTCAATACAATTTTTAATGTTACTTTGGGTTAACATAAGAAAGTTGCACTTTTACTAATCAGAACAGTATGGTGCTAGAACAAAAACAGACACATAGATCAAGAATAGAATAGGGAGCCCAGAAATAAACCCACACTTTTATGGTCAATTAATCTGTGACAAAGGAGGCAAGAACATACGATGGGGAAGAAAACAGTCTCTTCAATAAATAGTGCTGGGAAAGCTGAACAGCTACGTGCAAAAAAATGAAACTGGATGACTTTATTATGCCATTTATAAAAATAAACTCAAAGTGAATTAAAGGCCTAAATATGACAGCTGAAACCATAACCCCTGAAAGAAAACTTGGGCAGCAATCTCTCGGACATTGGTCTTAGCAACATATTTATGAATGTATCTCCTCAGGCTAGAGAAACAAAAGCAAAAATGAACATTGGGACTCCACCCAAAAAAGTTTCTGTACAGCAAAGGACACCGTCAACAAAAGACAAGGCAACTCACTGAATGAGAGAAGATAATCTGTACATGATGTATCTGATAAAGGGTTAGGTTCCAAAATACATAAAGAACTTGCACAACTCAACACAGATACAAAAACAAAAACAGCCAGTCTGATCTGCTCAAACAAGGGCAGATGACCTAAGTAGATATTTTTCCATAGATGTTACATGAAAAGATGCTCCACATGGCTAATCATCAGGGATGTGCAAATAAACCACAGTGTGATATCACCTCATACCTAATGGAAGGGCTAGTATCACAAAGATAAGGAGTGACAAGTATTGGCGAGGATGTGGAGAAAAAGAAGCCCTTGTGCACTGCTGGTGGGAACAGAAGTTGGTGCAGTCACTGTGGAAAACGGTATGGAGTTTCCTCAAAATAGTAAACACAGAAATAGGATGTGATTCCATAATCCCACTACCAGGTATTTATCCAAAGAAAACGAAAATACTGATTTGAAAAGATATCTGCACCCCTATGTTGATTGTGGTATTATTTACAGTAGCGATGATATGGAAGCCACCCAAGTGTCCGTCAACAGATGAATGGGGAAAGAAGATGTGGTCTACAGACAGTGGAATATTACTCTGCCATAAAAAGGATGAGGTCTTGCCATTTGCAACAACATGGATGCACCTATGGGGTATAATGCTAAATGAAATAAGTCAGAGAGATCAAGACAAATGCCATATGATTTCATTTCTATGTGGAATCTAAAAACAAAACAAAAAACAAAACAAAACAAGAAACAAACCAGATTCTTAAAAAAAAAAAAGAAAATAAAATGATTGATTGTCACAGGGGAGGTAGAGGGAAAATGGGTGAAATAGATAAAGGGAATTAAGAGGTACAGACTTCCAGTTACAAAATAAATAAGTCACAGAGATGGAAAGTGCAGCATAGGGAAGGCAGTTAATGGATTGGAGTGGCATCTGGTGACTTATGTAGCTACAATTACAGTGAGCATAGCATATACCGTATAGAGTTGTCGAATCACTACGTTGTATACCTTAATCCAACACATACATTGTATGTCAACTACTCTTCGATTAAAAAAGGAAAACAACAGTTTTAAATCAAATGCTTCATAATAGAGCATCACATAACCAGATTACAGATACATTTTAGACTGAGGATAGGGAGAGAGGCAGAGAATGGGTCCAAAAGAACTTGGAAATTAATGGAATCAAGGCAGAAAGGGAGAGTAAATTAGGAGGTAGGTCTGTCTGAAGATAATTAAGATGACGGAGAGTCCATGCAATCTGAACACGCGACAGTCCTTGTAAGGAAACCCATCATCACCTAAATTAATAATATGGAATTCTAGTTTCTGCCAGTTTTTTCTAGCAGAGTCTCAGTTTTGTCCAGGTGTTCACCTTTCCACGTGCCCAAGTTGGTCTAAACTATATACGATGGTCTCATTCCCCTTGTCATTGACTCTTCTAGTCAATTCCTGCCATTGAGGTGTCAGGAATTCTGCTGGGAGCAGTCTGGATAGATTCTTCCCTCCTTATCAAAGCTGAATAAGGGGAGCCTGGGTGGCTCAGCTGGTTGAGGGTCCAATATTGATTTTGGCTCAGGTCATGATCCCAGGGTTGTAGGATCAAGTCCCGCATTAGGCTTCATGCTGAGCTTGGACTGAGATTCTTTTTCCCTCTGCCCGTC